>PVJX010011485.1:0-53384 GCA_004027295.1 Dolichotis patagonum | reverse complement strand
AAACACAGAAACAAAAATAAATTTAAAAAATAAATTTTTAAAATTAGTTTCACACCACAAGTACAGTTTTGTTAACCACATGATGAATTAAACAGGTAAAATTCAGGCCCTTGTGTATGATGAGTAATTAATTACAAGTAACACCAGTAGGTAAGTGAAAAGCAGCTACATTTATTGAAGATCATGGCAAGTTGTGCCTAGGGCAGGTCTAAGCTGACAAAAACATGGCATGAACATAAAAGTGGTAACAGGGTGACAAGAAAGCAAATGCATTGCACACAGCACACAGATAAATCAGGCTTTTGGAATTTAAAAGATATGCAGCTCAGGATAGGTGTCTCTTCAGCATTTCTAGGTGTGACTGATGGGAATAACTGACAGGGTACGGTGTCATCTCAGAGAGTCTCAACACTCATATCTGTCCCAGAATTCACTCTGATCTTAACTACATGCATGAGATGTACATATTCACAAACCCTTAATAAGGTTGGAGTAGGTCCTATAATCCCAGCACTTGGGAGGTTGAGGCAAGAGAATCATTTGCAAGTTCGAGACCAGCCTGGGCTACAAAGTGAGCCCAAGATCAGCCTGAACTGCGCAGTGAGACCCTGTCTCAAAAAGACAAAAAAAAAAAAAAAAAAAAAAAAAGGTTAGAATAGGGTGAAGGGGATTAAAGGTCAGGCTAGGAGAATTAAACAGCATTTGTGCTCTTGCCTAGTGTCAGAGATTGCTTGGGTTTTTGTTACATGATTCTCATGTGGAAGAAGGAATGGCCCTAGGGTGCTCTTTACAATTAAATGGGTGGGAGTGACTTATTCAGCTCCTTTGTTTCTAACTGTACTAGTGTAGCAACCAGCTGCAGCTCTAGATGTTGGGCAGATGCAGTGGAGAATGAGAAAACAGACAAAAGCTGGGATCAGGTGGAGCCCTTACTCTCCTGATGGGAGAGAAGGAACTGCTCAACCACTTTAACACGTTTATTTATATATTGCATATACTCCAAAGAAGAACTGTCAGTTTCAACCCCACTGCCTAGCAACTTGTTCGCTTGGCTGGCCTGGGCCCCTTGCCTTCCTGGAGCTGGAACAACTTGTTTACATAGCTTGTTTTGGGCTGTGTTTTCAGGGTTGGTTTTGCTTTTAGCCCCACACATGTGATCAATCTCCAGCTTCAACGGCTTCCTAAATATCTCTCTTTTTTGTTTTGTTGCAGCACAGGATGAGTAGTCACTTGAAGCTGGAGGAGTATGTTTGAAGAACTCTGTGTATCTTTTTATTTTAAGTGTAGTCCAAGGATCTTAAGTCGCTGCATTCCAGAATTGAAACTCTATGCAGTCCATTAATCCATAACAGTAGTCAGCTATCAGTGTAGTTGGCAACTGTCACAAGGTATTTGTGATATGAGTTTCTTTTACAACATACTATTTTAACATTGTTTTATATACCTCTAGTAGATGTATGTTTTCTGCAGAATGTTCAAGACCAAGTTAAGGTGATACTTTTTTTTAAAAAAGTATCAAATTTTGGTTATCTATCAAGGTCAGTTAAGTCTCCTCAAGAAATGTCTTGGAACAATGCACACCACCTCTTAGTTCTTCTGTCAGTGGCAGCCCTCTGGATGAGTCATGGCCATTGTTTGACCAAGTTGCTTTCTGTGAAGCTTGCGAGATGTTTTCTTCTGGTGACTCTCCTTAGGCACACCACACACCAATGATCACTTTCATCTATGGTCTCACAATCCCCTTGATCAGATCAGGGACTCACCAAGTATATGATGGCACAGCAGAGGTTCTCTTATGTACTGGGTTCTCACTGACCTCAGAGAGCTAGGACCAAAATATTGGAGAGTCCATAAGCTTAACATTATTGTCTTATCTAAATATCAAACACTTTAAAACATAAAAAAAACATTTTTAACAACCATGGATGTTTTAACATTTGAATGCCTATAGGATGTTTTACACAGAAAATTAGAAATCAAACTCATATATAACATTATAGCATGACAATCATGATGACATTTTGTAACACTACTGAATTTCCATTTTGATACCAAATATCTCCTTTTAGTCAGTCATCCCTACCTAATACATAAGAAGCTTTTACCTAACTTGTTGGCCTTTAGTGGGATGTGTATCTCATAAACATTATAGCATGACAATCATGATGACATTTTGTAACACATCTGAATTTCCATTTTGATACCAAATATCCCCTTTTAGTCAGTCATCCCTACCTAATACATAAGAAGCTTTTACCTAACTTGTTGGCCTTTAGTGGGATGTATATCTTATAAATTTTTGTTATAGGCAGAGGTCTGAATCTGAAACAATATTCTGTCACCATAAACAATCCCTGTTTTACCTTTTGGAAAACTTGTATATCTGGATGTGTGACTATATTGGTATGCCATGAGGTTAATAACAATCTGTCCTAGCCACATGAAAACTTTTGTATGGGCATCTTTAAATCAAAAACCTCATTATATTATTTTTTACAATGACCAGTGTGAACATATTACAATAATATACTTTTATAACTTTAGTTGGGGTGTCTCTCATAAGGCTATAGAGATCACTGGGGCCTCTGATCAATGCACAAGAGCTGGTTAAATGTTACCAGGTGGCCACTTTTTTATTCATCAACTGAAGTCCTGTCCAATAATCTCTCCACACCCTAAAGGATTTTGTTTAATCATTCTAATAATTTTAATGACTTAAGAAAAACCCAGTCACAACATTCAACATATTATTTTTGAACAACGAGAAACTTTCAAGTTATGGTAAACAACAATGTACATTACATTTACATAACCAATTTTAGCATCATTTTGACTAACTGGGAAACCAGGCAGAAGCATGATTCTTCTCTTTTAAATCTATGACCCAAATTAGACTTTGATTAAATGATCCAAAAATGTAAAAGAGAAAAAACTGTTGAGCTCAAATAAAAAAGAACAGCTGTTCACAGGATGGACAAATGGACAAACATGGACAGATCATCTGTACAGATTCAAACAGACATAGAAACAAGCACAGAGTTGTTGGTGTCTTCAAGAACTCTCCAAAATTCCCAGGGGCTATTTATACACTTGTATCTTGCCCCTTTGCTGAACTAGCTCACTTCTTACTCCCTGTGTTATGGGGGTTGGAACACCTGTCACCTCCAACACCCTATGCCCTCAGGGTATTTCTTAGGCACCATGTGCCACTTGGGCACTCCTATATAGGCACTTGTGCTTTTGGCTCTGTACATGGGAATGAGCACTAGCTCAGCTGACTCCCTCAACAACAGCTTAACATACTGGACAAACAGACAAACACAGGCAGACTGACAAACATATTACAAAATCAGAGAGCACTCCAATATATTTTAGCCAAATTGAATTAAACTAACTTTTTACAATTGCACACCCCAACTGGGGGAGAAGAGGTTGTTACCAGAGTCCTAGGCTACAGACCCAACTCAGTGCATCCCAACTGCCACATGGAACAAAAACATAATGGTGAGCGGCCAGAAAGGAACTTTAAAACAATCCCCAGTGTGTAGCTACATCAGGCAGACAAGAGGATCTGTGTGTTCACTTTATGTTTTACTGATAAGCTTTCCCAGGTTATATAGACAAGGGAACCAGCAATGTGCATAATCAAACAAAAGGTGGTTGATCAAAAGGTGACTGAATGACCTCAATCTTGGGGTTGGTCAGGCTTGCCTGGGGCATAGTTTTAGATTCTCCACAAGTCTATAAGGATCAGACCTGTTGCTTCCAGCATCTAGAGTGACTGCCAAAAAGAATGATTCCCAGCAACAGCAAAGAAAATAGATGCAAAATAGAGGCAATGATGCCAAGTTTTAAGTCCTTTTAGTTGCCCATTAGACTTTGAAGGCCCTACCAAAGCAGTGTTTTAAACAAAAACAGCCTCCAATCTTTGTTACCGGGTCACATCTCCCAACAGGAGGTTTTACAATGAAAACAGGCGCCTCTAACCATTGTAAAGATCTGAGGGCTCTCTTCCTTTGCCCAGGGGCCAAGGGAGCAGAGGCAAGTAAGTTTACAGCACCTAAAGCAGGGTCACTGCTAACACTTGCTCCTCCTGGTCCTTCACTGGCTTGGTGGACTTCTGACATTTGTTAAAAATGCAAAGAAACAGCTGTGTGGCTAGAAAGGAGAAACGAGGGCGTCTGACTTCGTGCCAGGAGCTGTGACTTAGACAACGGAAAGTGTCCAAGGAAGCCTCGAGGGCACCACAAGGCAAATGGCACGGTAAAAACAAGTGTTTTCGCTGGCTCTGAAAGCCAGCGGCTCCCCCTGGGCCCAAGCTCTGCCCACTGGGCTACACTGACGTCCTGAGAAGCAAAGGCAGATCCGGCATTTTTGGAGCTGCACTTAAATGGCCCAAAGTCGGTGGGGAGGCAAGGGACAGCCTCTCAGTCGCACAGTTGGTGCCGAGGCGGAGTGAAGTAGGAAACCTAGACGCCACGACCGGGTCAAGCGCTGACCGGAGGAAGGCAGACGGTATAGACGCTAGCGCCGGAGCAAGGTCCCGCTGCGTACCCGGGTCTCAAACACACGGTCGTGCACCTCCCCCGGGGTGGCGCCTGACTTCCGGAAAGCGCTTGCCCCGCCCCTCCCCGACCCTCCCCGCCCCGAGGCTCCTCCGGGCCCGGAGATTGGTTCGCCGTCCGGGAGGACCCAGACGCTGGGCTCGCGTGATGGCGTCAGCGTCGCGGAGCCACTTCCTGTTGTCAGTGGCCGGGAGCCTGAGGGGTTGCTGCTGCCTGAGCACCCGGTCCGGCTGCCGCTCCCTGGGGTGAGTTAGGGCCCCGGGAGGTGAAAATGACAGAGCAGGGGCGGGCGAGGGCTCGGCGCGATCGGGTGGCGGCCTCCAGCGCTAGCCCGGATCCCTGACCCCGGATTGCCTGAGACATCCTGGCTCGGGAGCCCCCAGCCCTCCCGGGCGGCTCCCTACCCTGTCTTCCCCCGCGGCCCCGACGCCCACGCACCTCGCGCTGGTCTTTCCTAAAGGCAGCCTTCTTGTAACCTTTGGTTAGCCTTGCAGCCTCGGCCTGGCTCACATCTTTTTACCTCTTTATCTCATCCTCACCTTTCAGCCCCTCTGGCAAGCCTAATGCTCTGCGCGGAGCATCCTTATATCATAGCCCTTTTGGGCTTCCTCTTTTCTGGTTCCCACACCTGCTCAGCTCCCCAGTGTCTGCTTATCCCAAAGCATCCTAACCCTACCCCCCTTGAAGACCTGTTACCAAAATGAGTACCCTGCTGACTGCCCCTCTTCATAATACCTGTGATCCCAGGTTTACTCCACTCTTACATGCATCTTGTCCTCACAGCCTCGGTCCCCAACTTTCTAACTCATCATGTATTTTTTTGTGTTCTTCTGCAATCTTGAAAACACCGCATCCCTGAGTTTTGCCTAACCTGTGCTCAACTCTTGCCTCCTCCATTCTTAATACCCTCTGCCAGTCTTACTACTCTGAGTTTTTCACCTCTGCCATCCCCATAGAAACTCATCACCCCAACTCTGTGCCCATTCGTACTTTGCCTATGCTCCCATTCAGCCTGAGAACACAGATGACACCAAGCCCCTGCCAACACCACCACTTGCCCCTCTGCAGCAGGGCCAGGTACTGGCTCAGAGCTGGGCAGTTAGAGTGAAGCCAGTAGACCTGGGCGTGCAGGCCCTCAGGTGGTAAAGGAGTGTGAAGGAGTCCAGATCCCAACCCCTACGCTTGGGTCAGAGGTTTTTCTGGTCCCCTGAGCCTGTACCTAGAGATTGTTGTTGTTGTTCCCATTCATTTTAAATTGCCTGTGCAGGCTGTTGGAATGGTAGATGTCATTCAAGTACCTAGAAGGTGAGAAATGGCCACTCATCCAGCTCACTTCCTTTTGGCTGTGGAGAACCTTAGGGAGTTGCCACTGTGTGGGGTTGGCAGTGATCACAGAACCATGTTCCTGTGTCATGTGTTTTGTCCTGGCACTTGTGAAGAATCCTATCCCAGGGCTCCTTTCTGCCAGAGCTACCTGCAGATCAGTCTCAGTGCTTAATACAGGGTACACAGTGGGTGTCAGAGGTGTGCTACGTACTGTGAAGCATAGCAGTGAGTGGACAGACACTGCTGAATTGCCTGCACTTTTTGTAGGCACTGAATCATTGAATTTTAGCCATTTAGGTTCCATGAATACAGGAAGCCAAGTTTTCTCATAAATATATCCCCAGGCATAAGGGCAGTTTTAAAGAGCCCAGAGGACCCTTGTCCTTGCCACTTTAGTCTCTGGCTTTGAAAGATGATTGCAGTTCTTCATTGTCTTCTTGCTACATTGCAACTGTCTGGATGGATTTCAGCAGTATTAGAAATTTAATGGCAGGAGTTCTACAGAAGCCCTACTGCATCAGAATGGTGTACCGCAACTTCCAGGCTATGAAATGGACATATCTGCCCTAGGCTTTATTTTTAATCTTACGCATCAAGTAAATCAAGGTACCAAGCACCATTCTAGGAACATTCAGTCCCTGACTTCGGGGAGAATGTTCATAAGTTATATTTGTTCATAATCCAACAAAGTGAGTCTTATACAGTACACCTGTGAAAATTCACAACTTGAATGTGTGTAAGTTGCAGACTCATTTCACTGTACTAGAAATGCAGTGGTAAGTTAGCTACAGTTCCTGTTTTCATTATCTGAGTTCACTTCTTGTTAGAATCCTGCAGCAACTGGGACAGCAAATAGGGTGATAGGTGTTGTTGGATGGAAAGATAAGAGAAAAAAGAAAGATACCTAGCACATGACCTCATAGTTCTGCCCTCCTCCATTAGTCCCTGGTCTAGGAATCATACACTTTAAGTTCTCACTCTTCATGTTTCGTTCAACGCTGTTACTTAAAAGTCCTCGTCCTCCTCTCCTGCATCTTACCCCTTCCAGGCTCCCTGTCTAGAATCCAGCCTTCTTCACATGGAAGGAGATGGCTGTTTACTCATGCAGCACTCATGTCTGGCAGATCAGCTGCCTTTCTGAATCAGACGATAACATTGTCATTCCTTTCCAGCTGAAATGACATGACTCATCAATTGAGGCAGCAGCTGATGGCATTGCTGCCAGGCTGTTGTCCCTGATGGCCAGGTACTGCTATAGGCAGCAGAAGGAAGGCTGTGGGAAGTGACTGGGAAATTCCTAAAGAGAAGCAGGTGTTTACTGTTGGACTGAGTGTTCTGAGAGTGGGGACGCCAGGTTGTCCATCTCTTCATGCTCTGTGGGTCTCCTCTAAGCCATTCTGTGCTTTTTCTCTTGGTCTGTGGAGGAAGTAAAATTGGGCATTGTGTATACAGAGGGACAAGCAGTAGAAAGAAGAGCCAGTGGGACAGTCCCTTCCCATTGTGAGAACATTTAAGAAAAACTCTGAAACATGGGATTGAGGGAAGAACCTGGGCTCAACTGGGTGGGCCTAGAAATCTGACCAGCAAGACTGTGTCTCACTGCAGTTAAATGGAGCTTCTGAAGAAAGCTGATAAGTCTGTGAACAATAGTGTGCTGGAGCTGGATGTGGTGGTGCATGCCTGCATTGCCAGCACACCGGAGGCTGAAGGCTGAGGATTGTTGCAAGTTCAAGACCAGCCTTGTGAGCTCAAAGCCAGCCTGAACTGCATAGAGAGATACTGTCACACACATATACACACACACACACACACACACAGAGATAAATGTTGTGCTGGAAATTTTTACAGCCTGAGATGGTTTTATGTGGTGAAAGGAGTTAGAAGTCCCAAGAATTCTATCCCTTACTTGAAGCCTGTTTCTATGGAGCCTTGGTTTCCCCTTTAAAGGAGGGATGGCAGTCTCTCACAGGATCATGCTGAATAAGTGAGGTTGGAGAGATCAATGGAAAGAAGTTTGTCTCTTCACCTGGAAAGCTGCAAGGGGGGAATGAATGCCAACGGAGGGGTAGGCATATGTAGCATCAACTTCCCCTGCTAGACTTGCCCCTTAATGCTGCATAGCCTGCAGAGGGAGTGGCCCAAGTTCTCCCCTTGTCCCCTTCAGTGTGGGTCACTTTGGAGCCATGAGTTTCTAGTGTCTGTAAGGACAGGAAGTAACATCAGTCCCATAGGATAGTGCACAGGATCCGACCTACCAGGCGGAGGGTGCAGCACTGACCCAGCAATTGAGAGATCCAGCGCCTCAGTCTGGGCTCACCAGTGAGATCTTATGTCACTGATGGTCATACTCCTGTCCCTACCCCAGGCAACTGAAATATATAGGGTGTTTTGGCTTCCTGCAAGGGAAGATCAAGGTGTCCTAAATTGTGATTGAACCCCAAAGGCTTTGTTCTGTTTTGTGAATTGTCAAAGGGCTGTTGTGGGTTCTTCTGAGCATCAGTCACTTTATGGCTCTCCTGACACTTAGTTTTCAGTAGTAGTTAACTTGTCTCTTGTCAACCTGCTCTGACCCCTCTTAGCTTCACTTTACTTTGAGTTTGTTTTTTTTTTTTAATGAATTGTTATTCTGCCAGAGCACCTACTAGCCCTTCCTAATGAATATTCTGTTACTCCCAGCTAACTAACAGGGCTTTAAGGAACTAAGGCTATTTAGGTAGTTGAGATTTAAGCTCTAGGGTCCTGTTCTTGTAGCTGGTTGGGAAGGGGCAGCTGTCTGGAAGGGCCCAATGAGAGGCTTAGGCCCTGGGAATTATGGACAGGGTCTGGACACCTGGACCTTGCATCCAGAGAATCAAGATTTTGCCTACAGTGCTGCACA
This sequence comes from Dolichotis patagonum, assembly GCA_004027295.1. Taxonomy (NCBI): domain Eukaryota; kingdom Metazoa; phylum Chordata; class Mammalia; order Rodentia; family Caviidae; genus Dolichotis; species Dolichotis patagonum. The sequence continues at coordinate 44,615 of PVJX010011485.1, read as the reverse complement.
AGGGTAACACTGCAAGAACCCAACCTCTAGGAGCAGGTATATTGCCAGGAGTGACTGACCATAGCACGTCCCTTTTCCTGTCACCCTGAAGTCTAGAGTGCCGGGCTGGTCTCTGGAGGCCCTGAAGCCCCTAATTAGAAGGAGCACAGTGGGATGAAAGCTGAGGCAATCAGCCAGGGACTATAACCAGGGGAGGGCTCCACTTCCAACAAACACACACCGTCCTCCTTTCCTCCCTCCCTCTGCAGGGCCTGACTCCCTGGGAGCTGTTCCTCTCAACAAGCCCCAGGCCAGATTAAAGCAGCGCAGCAGTTCTACTAAGGGCACCCAGCTTCTCTCCTTTGAAGACCTGTTCCACCCTCTCCTTGCAAGCCTTGCCTGCAAGGCTCTATCCCCACACCCCTCCTGAGCCTCCACTAAAGTCCTGGCTCAGGAGTGTAGAAGGTGTAGAGGCAGGACCCTATCAGTTGTGATATCTGTATCCTTATCTGTCAGGTGGAGATAATAAAATGGGTCTCCTGGGCTGATTAGGCAGAGTATAAGTAAAGCAATCTATGTCACATGCCTTGTTTTTTTGTTACCTTCTTGGGGCCATAATCCTGAGTAAACACAACCTTAAACCCCCTTTCCTCACACCCTGCTGCTGGGGTTGAATCCAGGGCCTTTTCACTGAGCTACAGGCCCAGCCCTTTTCAGTTTTTATTTTGAGACAGGGTCTTGTAAACCATACAGGTGGGCTCAAACTTGACAGTCCTCCTAACTCAGTCTCCTAGAGTGCTGGGATTATAAACTGTGCCACCACACCTATTTTTCTGTCATGCTAGAGGTTTGTATAGCCAATGTGCCTGTCCAGCCCTAGCTGCTGGGGTGGAGCCAGGCCTGCCAATACCCCTCAGGCTCAGGCTCAGATGCCAGCTCCCCTAAGGGGCTTAGCATTAGGCTGACTTGCCTGGAAGCTGAAGCTGGAGGGTCACTGCAAGTTCAAGGCCAGCCTGGGCTACATGGTGAGACCCTGTCTCAAACAAAAGCATTAGACTGACTTCCAGCTAGTGGCATTCTTTGCTTGTAGAGTTGGGTGACCACATCCACTAGAATAGTGATATAGCCTTTAGGGCTTTAATCATAATAAACAGCCTGCTGCAACATGCATGCCACAGGTTCACAACTATTGCACTAGGATGACCAGTGCCATTTATAGTAGGGCAGGAGTCCTGTGCGTGTCCCCTGTTCCTACTCTGCACCTGAGAGATCAGATGCTGCACTCTGCATGCCTGACTGATTAGTGGCAAATTGTGATCAGACTGGTGTTGGCCCATTTAGACTCCTCCCTATGCTGCTCATGTGAAACCCTCACAGTCCAAAGAAGCAGAAGTTTCTTGTGAAGCTGCTGCGTTTGGGCTTCCACAGCAAGGTGGCTGTTCCTGAACTGGGACAGAAGTCAGACCAGTGCAGGGTGGGGGCCTTGAATGTGACTGTGCTCCTGCTTGCTGGTTGCCTCCCACTGAGGCAGCACCCTGTACCTCATCAGTGCTTGGTTCCCTAGGCCCGTGGAGCTGGGGACATTCTGTAGTGTGCAGAGAGCCCTAAACCTTCCCCACTCCACAGGACTCCTTATGTCCCCAGGACTGAGCCTCTGGTTTTTCTTTCCTTGCTTCCTTCCTTAAAATCTTCTCTCGGGTTTTACTTTCGTGTCTCTCAGAGGCCTCTCAGTTGCAGTTTGAGTGAGCCAGCTGACCGCTGGGAGGGACTGTGGCTGCCTCGAGTTGAAAGCATGCTCATGTGGCCACCATCTGTCCCTGCAGGTGTCATGTGAGTCTTAGTGGAGCTGCTCCTGAGTGGAAATGCTCTCAGTGGTCGAAAATGGACTGGACCCCCGGGCCACCATCTCGGTAAGTGGGCAGGGCAGATGGGGTAGGGCCACAGAGGGCAGCCAGGCACAGGCCTCCTACTGCCCAGAAAGAGGCGTCGGGAGAAAGAGGGAAAGCAGGCTGAAGGAGATCTTGCCCTCTCCAGATGGGCTTATCTGGTGTAAAATTGCAGTTTATTTAATAAAACACTGTGAGGGTTTAAGGTATGCTGCCTGGAGACCAAGGGTTTCCATTCAGACCTTCAGCCCTCTGCCCTTAGGCCATGTTTGGTCAAAGCATTGATTTGGTCAGAACAGATATTCCTAGATGCTGGATTGTTAACTCAATAATGTGGTAAGTTGATAGGTTACAACTGTCTTTGAACAGTGACCGTTTTCCAGATTTTCAAACACAGTTGTTAGTGACTAGTTCACCTGAGTCCCCTCTGCCCTGTGATGCTCCTGGGATGTGTAGGGCATTCTGGACTGGCTCTGTCAGTTCCTCACAGGTGGAAAGTCAGGTAGGTTTCAGGCTGTCCCTCAGCAGAGTCCTGAGGTGGCCCCTGAAGAAGCCAGGATTTCTCTTCCTTCCTTCTATGGCTCTATTAATTCAGAGCTTCCTCAGAGGCGTGCCTCCCCCTTCTGGCCACCAGAGTGCGCAGCTCCACCTGTTGCCCAACTGGCCTTTATACAAAAACCTTTGCCCTTCCTGTGGTCCTCCCCACCCACCCTGGGCTCTGCCTTAGATGATCCCATTAGTGTGAATTGTCCAGGAAGGGTAAATCCAGAGACAAAAATACATGTCTGACTACTGCCACTCCCAGTTTCTCTGTCTTCCAGCCCCTGCCAACACTAATATACAGTGTTTCCTTTAAGGGGAGATGAAAAAGACCTAAAATTAGTGGTGAACATTGCAGTTTTCTGATTTACTAAAAACCACTGAACTCAGTGCTTTATTTAAATGGGTATCAGTGCTTTAAATGAATACATTTGTAGTATGTGAATTATATCGTATTGATTTTTTTAAGTTAATGTTTAAAATTTTAATTTTCCAAAATCAGATGTGACAGCATATGTCACAGTCTCAGCACTTAGGAGGCAGAAGCAAGATTATGAGTTGGAACCCAGCCTAAGCTTGACAAAAAGAAAAAAGAAATTAACTTCCTTGTTTGGGATAAGTCAATATAAAAGAATGAACTATATTCATAGTGCTATCACTAAGTTCAACCAGTTTTTGTGCAGTTCTTTCTAATTCTTTTCCAAACACAATTTTACTCTTTAATCCCAAAGGACTGTATATACATTTTGTAATGTGTTTATTTAACTGGAGTTTACAGTTTGACTACTTCAATGTGCCTAATATGGAAGTTATTTGAGGATACATGGATAAACTTAAAAAACTATTCTGAGTTGTACACTATGGTGTAAGCTTATAATCCCAGCTACTTGAGTGACTGAGACAAATTCCAGGTCAACTTTTGCAAGTTAGCCAGACCTTGTCTCAAAAATAATAAAGGACTAGGAATATACCCAGTACTCCTGGGTTCAGTCCTCCATTGGGGTGGGTAGTTGTTCTGCATTCAGAAGCAATACCCCAAGTGCTGTAATTTAGGGGATGTTATTTCCTTTTAACAGATGCAGGAATTGAAGCTCAGAAAAATTAAGTGAAAGTCCTGAGGTGTCTGGGCTGAGACAGAATCTAGGCCATTGGCTCCCAGGATGGGTAGATAAATAGATGGATGGATGGATCAGTCTCTCATGCTCAGTAGTGAAGATTGGAACCAGGGTGTTTTCCTAAGCTACGTCTCCACCCATTTTTTTAATTTTTTATTTTGAGATAGTTTGCCCAGGCTAGGCTCAGACTTATGATTTTCCTGCCTCAGTCTCCCAGAATTACAGGCATATACCGCCATGTCTAGCCCCTAGAAGAATCTCTCTTAGTAACCATGCTTCTTTCTCTTGATTTTTTTTTTTCCACAGTGCTGGGGATCAACCAGGGCTGGTGTTCATGTTCTAGTATATCCCAGCCCTTAAGTGCAATTATTTTTTTCAAAGCATTTTTTACCTCTTAGCTTATTGAGTCTGTGCAGATTATTGGTCACATAAAGTCTCACTCCTTAAAGCTCCCTAGCCATTTCTTTGATGGAGCCATTATTGAAACAGTTACATGTCTATAAGTTTACTGAAGTTGTATTTGGAAAACAAAAATGAAAGATACGCAGAATGGCAGTACCATTAGTGTCTCTGATTACTGTGTGTGACTTTCCTTTTCTTCTCTATGCAGTGTCTTTGGTATAATTAACACATGCTAATTATGCAGCCAGAATCTGTAAGGGGTTGCATGTGTGTGGTCATGCAAGTATTTGGTGGTAGACTGGGGCTACTTTCCAGAGCTGTCTATGTAGATTCTCTTCTGAAGGCCCCTCTTCTGCTTGGCACTACCTAGGTCATCAAGAAGAAGCTGGTGGGGTCTGTGAAGGCACTGCAGAAGCAGTATGTGTCCCTGGACACAGCAGTGACAAGTGAAGATGGAGATGCCAACACCATGTGCAGTGCTCTAGAAGCTGTATTTATCCACGGCCTGCATGCCAAGCACATCCGTACAGAGTCTGCAGGAAAATGGAAGAAAAGTACACACCAGAAGCCTTTGCCTCAGCCTGTCTTCTGGTCCCTCCTGAAAGCTGTCACCCACAAGTGAGATCAATGGAAAGGTTTTGTTGGGGGATGACCTTGCAAGTGTGGGGCCACTGGCTGTTTCTCCCTATCTGTGTGGACAACAACGGATAGCTGGTTCTAGTACAGAGATGGATGAGGTAGAGCTGGAGTGTCTTGTAGAAAGGGCTATCTCCAGACCACACTTCCCAAACAGCCAGTTGACCCAGAACCCTCAGCTCTCAGGCAGGTCCGCAGCCCAGGGCTAGTGAGCTTCTGTGTGTCCTGCAGGGCCTGAAATATTTACTCTCTGGCCCTGGACAGAAAGTTTTTACTGATCCTACCTTTGACTGTTTGAACATTTATATTCTTAATATTATAATGAGGTGAGGTACTTTGTTTTTTAACCAGAGTGGAGTTCAGGTAGATCCTCTTGAGTGTCCACTGAGACCCTTGTCTTTGACCTTGCCCCCAGCTACCTAGGCTTTTGAAAAGCAGCTGGCATTGCGCCCTAAGGGCTGTTAAATGCCACCTTCAGCCCAAAGGTGCCTTGTCGGTCTCTGACCTCTCCTTGTATACCCATAGCCATTGCCCCATCTCAGATCCTTGCTTTTCTCCTAGACAGCAGTGGCTTTTTAATTGTCCCCTTACCTCAGTGTCTTCCTGAGTCAGTTAGCCTCTCAACATTCACTGAGCTTCAGCAGCTCCCAGGGAGAATGGACTGCACTACCCCCAGACCCATACACAGTTCTCATAGGTACAAACTGGTACTCAGCGTCAGCCAGAGAGATTCCAGGTCTAGGTCTGGGGCTCATATGGAGCATCTTCCCTACTGTGTGCTACTGGCTGTGGTCAGGTCACCAAGTCAGCAAATTGGGGCCCCTAAGTTTGTATCCTGATAAATTTCCCAGGGGCTTCTGCTGCACCACCAGACGGGAGGGACCTTTACCTACTGGCTTACTCAGTTTAATATTTAAGAGCCTCCATCACTTGGCTTTGCAACTGAAACAGTCCTTTCCCTCTATTTGTGATTGGAGCATTCCCCATTGTTATTACAGGCTTGTTGTTTTCCTACCTTTATGCTTTTTTTCTATTAGTCTGTTTTGCCTGGAAATCATACCATACCACATCCACATCCTCATATGCAAGATAGAACCTGGGGCTTTCACAGTAAACTGTATCTTCTTTTCTTTTCTTTTCTTTTCTTTTCTTTTCTTTTTTTTTTTTTTTTTTTTTTAGACACAGGGTCTTGCTATATAGTTTAGGCTGGCCTTGGACTCATTCTGTAGCCCAGGTTGCAAAGCAGCCCAGGTTGCAACAATCCTCCTGCCTCAGCCTCCTGAGTGCTGGGATTACAGGAGCATGCCAGCATGTCCGGCTCCTCAGCCCATTTTTTTTCTTTTGTTCCCCCAACCTTGCTATCCCCCTAATTATTATTTTGAGATAAGGTCTTACTAAGTCACTTAGGCCGATTTCAAACGTGACATTCCTTCTGCCTTAGCCTCCCACAGTGTTGAGATTACAAGTGTACACCACCACACCTGGCTCACTTTTTGCTTCTTAAAAGCCCTTAGGGAACAGTTCAAATGCTACGCTTTCTGTGGCATTTTCTGTATGAAGTAATGACCCAATCTCCTACACTGTCTCCACCAAGAAAGAGGCTGACTCCATGGGCTCTTGAATAGCAGTAATGTGGGCTTGGGAGTGTAGCTCAGTGGTGAAACACTTGCTTAGCATGCTCAAGGCCATAGGTTCATCTCCAGAAACACACACAGAAGAAGGGCCCCTGCCTGGACCCAGCACAAGGATCGTGTCTCTATTCATAGCTTCCCAGCTGTAAAATCTTGGGGATTCAGCACACATATCTTGATCAGCAGATGATGGCAGTGATATTAGGGATTGTAATGAACATGAAAATTATTCTTCATGACAATAACCTCAAAACATTGAAAATTACAGTTTAATATCTCTATACTTCCCTTGAAATACCATTAGCAAGGAATTTTTCATGCCTGTACACATCTACCATTGTTACCAGTGGTTCTTGCTAACTAGTTTCTCAGTGATCCAAGGCAGTTTCTGAAGCAAGTCTGCTCTGCCCTCCCAGACACATCATCTCGGACCTAGAGCACCTGGCCTTTGTCAACACGGATGTGGGCCGCTGCCGGGCCTGGCTGCGGCTCGCCCTCAACGATGGCTTGATGGAGTGCTACCTGAAGCTACTCCTCCAGGAGCAGACAAGGCTGTGCGAGTACTACCAGCCCACAGCTCTGCTGCGTGACGCCGAGGAGGGAGAGTTCCTCCTGAGCTTCCTACAAGGTCTCACATCCTTGTCCTTTGAGCTCTCCTACAAGTCTGCTATCCTAAACGAGTGGACACTCACCCCACTAGCCCTTTCCGGGCTTTGCCCACTCTCGGAGCTCGAGCCTCTCCCTACCTCTATTATAGAACTCCAGCGTAAGGAGTCTCTGGATTCCATTTCCCACTCCTCAGGCTCAGAGGACATCGAAGTCCAGCACTCAGGCCATAAGATCCGGCAAAACAGGAAGCTCACAGCCTCATTACTCAGCCTGGACACAGCAACTTCCTCGCAGATGTCATGCAGCCTGAACTCTGATAGCTGTCTGCTCCAAGAGAATGGCTCCAAGAGTCCAGACCGTTCTGAGGAGCCCATGTCCTGCGACTCAGATCTGGGAACAGCAAATGCTGATGATTCTGACCAGTCCCTGCAAGAGTGAGTGCCCCTCTCCAGCTCGCCCATCCTCCCTTTCACATCTTTTCTCTTTTCTTTCCTTCTTCCTATGCATGTGACTGTCACTGAACTCCACTGGGGCTAGAGTCAAAGCAAACATGTTCAATCCAGGGTTTGGAACTTCTGGGAGCTGTGACAGGAACAGGGTACAGTGGATGGATGTGGAAGGGCTCAAGCCTGGTACAACTCCAGCTGTATCCCAGATGACCCTGAATAAGTCAGTTCCCCAGCTTCCCTGTTTGTCCTTTCCCTCCTTGCAACTGTAATTATTAATTTCTTGTATATTCTTCCAAAGTCTCTTAAATACATCTGTGACAAATACCAATATACACACACATTTTTACACTTTCCTATTTCTTACCCTCCCCTTTCCATAAAAAGTAGTATATATACATTGTCTAGACTTCATTTTGGAGGAAATCTTTCTATATCAGAGCATCTTCATTTTTTTTCTGTTGTATATGTTATAGTATTGTGTCTTAGTTTATTTGAGCAGACATATTTAATGGGCATTGGAGTTCATTGTTTGCATAAATAACCTTTTATATGTGACCTTTTAATTTTATGTAAGTGTCTCAGTTCAGTAAACTCCCAAAAGCAAAATTGCTAAGTCAAAGCATGGATGAATCTGTAATTTCAGATACTGCCTATTTACAAAGAAAGCACCCATGTCTTCTTAGCCTTGCCAGTAAGAAGTGTTACCAAACTTTGTCTGCTTTAATGGGTGAAAAGCAATGAGCTTTGTTGCAGCCTCCTCAGTTGAGCCCTTGATCCATCTGCTTGTGTCCTTTTCCTCTTATGCTGCACCTTCACCCTTCCTGGGTCCCAGTGCTTCCACAGTTCCCACCCAGACTGGGACCAGCACTGGGTTAGGTGCCGTGTGGACTGGGCTCGGAGCAGGCCTGTTCTCCAGACCTGTTGCACTACTGGCAGGCCGCTCGTGTCAGGGAGATTGCTGAAGCTCAGTCTCTTCCTCTTTAAACTGGAGATGCCTTATTGGGCTGACTGAGAGGCAAATCAGATGCCTTGTGAACACACCCTTACGAGTGTCTGCTGGTTCCAGAGGTGGCTGTGAGCCTTGGGCCAGGGAAGCAGCATCTTCAGCTGTTGGATGGAGCAATGGAGATGGTGAGCCTACTGGGCCCATGGCGTGACCGGGTTTGCTGTCTTATCCAGCCCTTTGTGTTTCCATCTCCTTCACAGACCACCAGCTTCTGTCATATGCACCTTTATCTTTATGAGCCTTGTACCTGGAAAAGTCCAGCGTAAAGTCACTGAAGCAGTACTCCTCTACCCTGCGTGAGAAGCATTGCCCTGAGTTTTATGGGGAGCTGGAGAGATGAGAGTCAGGATGTGTGCAAGTTGATGAGCACTGGTCAGTGTAGACAACTCAGACATTAAACACCATATACGCAAACACATGTCCAGCACCGTATCTCTTGGAGAGGGACTTTGAAGTTAGTCTTTGGATAGCGGCAGAAATTAGCATTTCTTAAAGTACATATTTTAACTGCAGGGATTCTTGCCACCACCTAAAATTAACTTTCTTATTATTATTATTAGACTACTTAAATATTTGTAATTTAAAACTGCATACTCTGTGCTTGTTAGAAATGTAAAATCAACATCTGCAAGCCAGGCATGGTGGGATTATACACCTGTAATCCCAGCACTCTATGAGGCTGAGGTAGGAAGATCACCAAGTTCAAATCCAGCCTGGGCAATTTAGTGAAACACTGTTTCAAATTAAAAAACTATAAAGAGACCTAGGGACGTAGCTCAGTGTGAAGATCCTGGGTTCGACACCTGCAAATTAACCATAAAATACAAAACAACATTCAAAGTTAAATGTATTAACCAGGCATGGTAGCACACACTGGTAACCTCAGCACTCAAGAGGCTGAGGCAGGAGGACCAAGAGTTCAAGTCAGCCAGAGCTATGTAGTTCAAAGCTAGCCTGGACTACATAGGAAGACCCTGTCTCAAACCTGTCTCACCATGCCTAAAATTAATATATATATATATATACACACACACACACACACACACACACACACACGGTTCTTTTTTTTTTTTTCCAGAAACCAAATTGTGTCTTGCTTCATGGTCAGAAGACTGACTGTCCCTTGAGTGTGTGTTACGATTGTCACCAAGGAGCTTAGGTACAGTCCAATGCACTCAGGAGTCACACTGCCTCAGTTGTCCATTCTCCAATTTTCTGACATGGATTATCCTTCCCTATAACATGAGGTTAAGAATTTTTCAAAGAAAAAGAGTTGAGTCATGCTATGTAAAGTGCTGAGGAGAGTCACCGAGAACACAATGAGATCATTTTGCTACTAGGTATCTGGTATGTTAGCTGTCCCCCTGCTTGTCACTGTATGCAGCTGCAGGACCTCTGGAGGTTAATGTTCGTGAAGCCTTCCCATGAGGGTGATGGCATGTGCAGCCTCCTCAGCCTGCAGAGCAGCTCCAGGCCTCGCCAGCACCGGGACCAAGTGGTCAGAGCCCACAGCCCTGCACACTGGTTCTCAGACCAGGCCTGTTACTGCAGACACATGTGTGAGCACACATGTACAGGTGTACATGTGACATGCTGCTTTCAGACTGTTTACTAAATGGAAGCACATTTTATTTCTAAATCTTATTTAAAGAGAAAATAAAAATGTCAAAACAAGATAATAGGAGAGTAACAATAGTTACTATACTGCATATTGTTATCTTCAGCATATAAAATATAGGCATAAAAAATTGTCCAAACAAAATTAGCCTAAACCTTTCTTTTCAATGAACTAAGAGAAACTAGTATAACTATCGTAACTATCTTGTGTAAGTTATTTTGTTTTGGTTTTTGGTTTTATTTTGTTTTTCCCTTCTTTTCTCCTTTCCTCTATCCCAGTTTCTCTTTCCTTTTGAACAGTTTTGGAAGCACATTTTAAATATTTGAATAAAAGGTCTTTGGAAATTCCAGCCTTAAGCAACATAGAAGGGGAAGGGCTATGGCCATTTCAGTTTCCTTTCTGTTGTGTTTTCTTCAAAATTCTTGAAAACTTTCCTTTTTTACTTTACATTCAAAATCTCAGCTCTAGCTTGCATTTTTTTCCACTTGATGAGTGTATTTTATTTTCCCTAGGCCCTGAAGACTACTGCTGATTCTGGTGAAACTGTAAACTTGATTTCACTTTCACCTTGGTTTTGATTTAATGGAAACTATTTATTATACAAGCTTGCTGCAGTCTGGTGGCATTTATTTAGGCATCATCATTTATTCTAACACTCTCATTTCATTATTAAACTCTCTTTCATAGCCAGTTCAGTGGAACATACCTCTAACCCCAGTTACCTGGGAGGCTAAGGCAGGAGGTTAGACAGTTCAAAGCCAGTCTAAGTAACTTAGCAAGACCCTGTCTAAAAATTAAAAATAAGGGCTAGGCATGTACCCTTTAGGTTCAATCCCTAGCACTGCTAAAAAAATTTCCTGTAGATTAAGATTCATTAATGTAAGCGTCTTGTTTTTGTAATGTTAGTGAGTATTTTCACACTTTGGCTTTTTCCTCTGTATTTTTATATTTCTATGTGGTGTCTAAGCCGTCTAATCAGTGGTAGAAGTAGCCAGCATAAAATCAAGGGGAAGGCTTACTAAAGGCCGTGTCTCAGACACACCCCTGAGCATTCTGCCTGTATTATCTCATATGATCTTGGTCACAGTCATAAAAGGTAGTGCTGCTACTGTTCCTGCATTAGAGACAGGAGCAGCCCATAAACTGCAAAGCCTGGGGTGGGGTGCAGAGTAGCATGCAGGGTGCAGCCAGGTAGAAGCAGGGCCCACCCTGTTCACTTACACTCACCACCCCTCTCCCTGTGTCTACCAGGTGCCAGACTCATAGGGGTCACCTACGGTAAATAGCCTGCCTGACTCATCCAGGTGGCCCCATTCTGTCCCTAAAGTTTGGATGTGCACAGTGGTTGGCACATGTTCTCCTCTCCACCTGCGTGAGTGAGGCCTTTGTTTCCAGAACTTGTCATTTCCCATCCCTGCAAGTTTCACTCCTAGATTTTTGTTCATCTGTTTTTAGAGCAAATACCAGCACCTACCTGCCTCCCTCATAACTATTCCTTTCTGCCTTTCTCTGATTACTCACCTATTTCTTTTATCAAGACAGAATTGATACACCATTAAATTCACCATTTGTGCCAGAGTAGTGGCACACACCTATAATCCTGATACTTGGGGAGGCTGAAGCAGGAGGAGTGCTACAAGTTTGAGGCCAGCCTTGGCTACATAGTGAGCTGAGATCTTGCTGAATGTGGTGGCACATGCCTGTGTTCCAGCACTCGAGAGGCTAAGGAAGGAGATGGCCATGAGTTCCAGGCCAGCCTGGGCTACGTAACAAGTCTCTGTCTCAAGAAACAATAACCAAGCCAGACATGGTGGCACACTCTTGTAATCCCCGTTTTCAGGAGGCTGAGGATCATTGCAAGTTCAAGACTAGTCTGGGCTACAAAGTGAGCCCAAGGCCATCCTGAACTGCATAGTGAGATCCTGTCTCAAAAAGACAAAAAGAAAAAAAAGAAACCATAACCAAAAACAAAAAAAAATTCACCTTTTTTTGATTTTTGTTTTTTATTTTGGTTTGGGATAAGTTTGTTTGTGACAAGGTCTTGCTATGTGACTAGGCAGGCCTTGAACTCATGGCAATCCTGCCTTAGCCTCCCAAATGCTGGGATCACAGTTGTGCGCCACTGTGCCTGGCAAAAATTTCACCATTTTAAAAGTGTTAATGAAGTGGTACTGGCCTGGGGATATAGCTCAGCGGCACAGCGCCTGCCTGGCAAGTGGGAGGTCGTGAGTTGGATTCCCAGTACCAAAAGAGTAAAATAAAATAAATAAAGTGGTACTTAGTATATTCACAAGATTATCTAATATCACCACCATCTAATTCAAGAATATTTTCTTTCTTTTTTTTTTAATTCAAGAATATTTTCATCATCCCATAAGGAAACCCCTTACCATCAGCTGTGGATTTTTAGTTATTCCATATAAATGGAATCATGCAAAACGTGGCCTTTTGTGGCTGGTGTCAATCACCAAATGTAATGTTTTTAGGAATCACTCATGTTATAATGTGTCACAGCTGAATAATATTCCATTGTGTGGATCTACCACAGTTTGTCCACTCATCAGTTGATGGTTAATTTTTCCTCATATTTTTGGCTATTATGAGTAATTTTTCTGTGAACATTTATGTCTTAAGTTTGCAGGTGGACACATGTAATTCTCTTAGGTATGTGTGTAAAGTAGCAATGCTGAGTTACCTGTAACTCTATGTTTAGCCCTTAGAGGAACTACCAAACTTCCCTAAAACAGCTGTTTTACGCTCTCACTTATCTGTGAGGGTAGTTCTGTCGTTCGCAGTAGCAGCTGTCCTGGTAGGTTGGGATTGTTTCGTATCCACCATGGCCGCTGACCTTGAGCATCTCTTCATACACTTTTTCCTTCTTTTTTTTTCATGTGCTTGTTGTCCACTTGTACATATTCTTCAGAGCAGTCTTCAAATCCTTTACTCATTTTAAAATTGGGGGTTTTTTTTATTGTTGAGTTGTAAGACTTCTTTATACATTGTGAATATTGGACTATTATATGTTATTTCACTTTCCTTTTCCTGATACTTGGAATCAAACCCAGAACGTTGTACAGCTGATAAACTATACCTGTGGTCCCTCAGTTTTTTTATTTGAAGCACGAACATTTTTCATTTTGGTAAGGTCTAGTTTATCAATTTTGTACTGGTTGCTTATGGTTTAGATGTCATGTTTAAGAAACCACTGCCTAATCCAAAGACTTGAAACTTATATTTTCTTCTAAGAGTTTGGAGTTTTAACTATTACAGTTAGGTCTTTAATGGATGTTAAGTTAATTTTTGTATATGTGCCCATTTACCTGTCCACCATTTGTTGAAAACACTGTTCTTTCCCCACTGAATGTCTGCTGTCCCTGTTGAAAGTCACTTGCTCATAAAAGTATAGGTTTGTCACCTGTTCTTGACTACAAATGTTGCTTGGGGTTAGGATGGGGTAGGTAAAAGCAGAGCTCAGTAGGAAGCAAGCAGGTAAACAACGTGTGTTCTGAAATCTTCCTTCCCTCAGCCTACATAAGGGGAGCTTAAGGTGCCTTCTGGCTCCTGTGGAAGCCATTAGGTCTGGTGCACATTGTCTTTGGGCTCTGGGCAGCCTTTCTGCTTTCTGAACCTGTGTTTGTCCGTGCCTTACTCCAGTGGTTTTCTAAGCAGAAGAGGAAACAGCAAGCGAGTTTATTTTAGAAGGGAACCTGGATTCCCAGAAACCTTGGGAGGGGGAGTGGAAGGGGAGGAGCACTGCTGGCCAGGGCACATTCCAGAAGGCCCAGAAGTATTTCTGTGCAGTGTGTGTTGTGTGTCTAAAGGCAGTGAACGTTGGTTCCCTAGGGCCCCAGGTAGTGCCTCTGAGGGGACAAGGAGTGGCAGTGCCACCAGGAGCATAAGTAGTACATGGCTGAGCACACTTGTGCACACCCTCCCACATCTCTGGGGAGGGCAGTGACCCCATGCCTAGTCCAGCTCTGAGGGGCACAAGCTCTGGGACCTCAGGCTAGACTTACTATCCCCATACTGTCCCACAAGTAGAGTCCTCACATTATCCAGTCCCTGTCCCAGAAGCAGTTGGTATGTGGGTACTCCACTGCTGGAGACCCTCTTTGAGACACCCCATCTTATCTTAGATTATGCAGCACATGACGCTGGGGAAACCACTGACCACACAGCCCTTTGTTCACCCAAGTGAGCCTGTTAGAGATGGCGGTCAGTCGCTGCTTGCATCTGCCACATGGGCGTTTTCCCTGAGGCCTGGGCTCCAGCACTGTGCCTGAGTCCTGGCCAGACCATATGGGAGTGAGGGAGGCAGGAGGATGATGGAGGGAGTGTTGGACAGTTTGGGCTTCTTAATCACAAGCAGCATTTTTCTGTTCTTAGCACTGCCCCAGTAGCCTTGGACATTCTGGCCATTAACTTGTCACACAGGTTTCTCTGTTTGAAAACTTCTAGGGTGTTGTCGGAATTCAGCAAAGCCCAGGTAAACTCTGTGCCAACCTGCGGACCAAGCCAAGAGTCAGAGATACCCACGCTCCCGGCCCCACTATCCCTCCATGACCTGGCCACCAGCACACACCTGCTCTCAGATGTGCCTGCAGAGTCCCTTCCTGCCTGCACATCCTCTAGGACCCCAGGAGGTTACCACAAGCAGGAGCCACTGCCCCAGACACCTGGCACCCCTCATGTGAAACAGCTAGTCATTGTCCAGGCCTGTCCTGCAGGAAGCACGTCAGGCCAGCAGCCTTCTGGTCCTGGGAGAGAGGCGAGCGGAGCCGTTGGCCACGGGAGCAGCCTGCAGAAGGCCCTAGAAGATCACAGAATGGGGCTGAAGCTTGTGGTTTCCTCTCCCACCAGTCCGGTGAGTGACCAGGCTGTTAGGGTGGGGGCGGGGAAATGTTGGAGCTGAGGTGGGACCTCTCCAGCTCATGACCTGAGCAGTCTCTGCCTTCCCTACATTATTCCCCCTTTCTGTAGCAATAATGTCCATCATATATGGATGGGCTTGTAAGTCTTCACTGTCTTGCCCTGGGGCCATAGCTTCCAGAGCGTTACTCAGGGTGGAACAACAGCCATCAAATAAATGGAGAGGCACACCTGCCCCGCCTTTAAACAGCATTACCAAAGTATAATTCACAAACATACCTCAGTAGAGTATAATTCAGTGGTTTTCATTAAATTCATAGGATTATGTAGCCATCTCCACAATCACAGAGTGCTTTTTTTTATTTTGTTTTGTTTTCTGTTTTGAAACAGGATCTCCCTATCTAATTCATGCTGGCCTTGAACTCACTATATAGCCCAGGCTGGCTCACAGCGATCCTCTTGCCTCAGCCTCTCAAGTGCTGGGATTATAGGCATGCACCACCATGGCTGGCTTTCCCACTAGTAATTTATGTCTCCACATCCTATCCAGTTAATATTATCTAGGGTTTTTCTTTTTAATGATCACAGCCTAGTGGTTAAGAAATGCAGCTCACCAGAGTTTCATCTGCATGGCCCTAGTACACAAAGACATTGATGCTTTTCATTTGCTTATTGGCCTTTTGCTTTTCTTTCTTTAAGGAAGAGTCTGTTCAATCCATCACCCCATTTTTAAGGGTGACACTATGTGGTTTCTGTGTTGAAACGCTGGACTGAGTACCAGGTTCTTTGATTTCATGCTCCCCAGACCACTCTGACCAGCCCAGATCCCTAAAGGTGCACTGCTCCAAGGAGACTTGCATACCTACATCTGGAGAGAGTCAAGAACCATGAATGGTGACCACTCCCCCAGAGACAGTGCTCAGGCCTGATGATACAGAAGTCAACAGGCATGGCCCTGTGTCAGGAGCTAATGTTCCAGGGATTGTCCTCATCAATCACAGATATACAGCTTTTATTGGAGGGAAGGAGCGGGATTCCAGGATGATTTGCCTTTAAGTCTTTTAATGATATTTTTCATTGAATAGAAGCTTTTAATTTTAATGATGTTCTGTTTATCAATCATTTTGTTTATGATTTGCCTAGGTTGTGTGTGTGTGTGTGTGTGTGTTGTGCTATTTAAGAAATCTCTGTTTACTCCAAGGCTTTACTCCAAGTACTTTCTAGTGTTTCCTGGTAGAAGCTTTTGTAATTTACCATTCACAATGAGGGTTCTAATCCTTACAGGATTAACTTTTGTGTATTGTATGAGGTAGGAAGCAAGGTTCATGTTGCTCCACATGGTTATCTACTTGACCTAGCACCATGCATTGAATATGATTATGGAAATCATGTAACTGTGAGTCCAGATCTGTATTTGTTATCCTGAAGGTGGCTTTAGGAAGATGAGTGTTATGAGATCCTGAAGGTTGTGGCAAGTAGCTGGCTTGATCCAGAGGCACAGGGTATCTCCTTGGCCCTGCTGAGGACCTGACCTCTGCTTTGGAGGCTCAGACATGTCTGCCAAGGGCCCAAAAGTGAAGGGACAACTACAGACTTGGTGACAGAGCCCTCC
The DNA here is from genome assembly GCA_004027295.1 of Dolichotis patagonum. Lineage (NCBI taxonomy): Eukaryota > Metazoa > Chordata > Mammalia > Rodentia > Caviidae > Dolichotis > Dolichotis patagonum. The sequence goes on along the minus strand of PVJX010011485.1, from coordinate 28,263 downwards.
CCTCCCCTGCCCACTCACTGACCCGTAACCGCCTCGCAGCTCCCTGGGCAAAGCAAGTGCTTCTTCCCTTTCCAAGAGCATTTTCCTGACTTTTCCCTTATCCTCACTGTGGCCTCAGCTTCCACTGTACTTTGTTTTTGACAGTTAGCACTATGTGCAGATGTATCGACTATTGTCTGCCTATTTTTTGTGTTCATCCCTGGAACATTAGCTCCTGACACAGGGCCGTGCCTGTTGACTTCTGTATCATCAGGCCTGAGCACTGTTTCTGGGGGAGTGGTCACCATTCATGGTTCTTGACTCTCTCCAGATGTAGGTATGCAAGTCTCCTTGGAGCAGTGCACCTTTAGGGATCTGGGCTGGTCAGAGTGGTCTGGGGAGCATGAAATCAAAGAACCTGGTGCTCAGTCCAGTGTGAAAGCCCCCAGTGCTCCCCCTTCTTGGCTCAGAGGCTCTGTGGGTTCATCCATTGTGTCACTCCATAGGTGGGCACTGGCCAGCACTGTGCAGCTGTCCTGTACACAGTGCCCGGTGGGCTCCCTGCCTGTGGACAATGCTGGGATTCCCTGTATGTCTGTTCCTGTGGTGCTTATTGTTTCTATGCTTCTGTCACTTAGTCACATGTTTTTGATCTGATACATTTTTGGGGTGATATTGGGGTCACTATCCAGTTTTCTAGCCCGGAAGGCAATTCAGTCCTCCTGTTAAAAATGTTTTAATTCCTTCAACACAAAGCATGATGGTGAACAAGCACCATGATTGATACTAGGGACAGAGATGCAACAGGACAGATAAAAGCCCTGCCCTTTGGGGACAGACACTGGATTAGACTGGTAATGATTCACATCATGATTGCATTTGTGCAGAGAAGAATGGGCACAGGCAGCAAGTGACTCTGTAATGTGCACCTGATCACTGACACCATGAACTGCCTGCAGGTAGAATAGGGTCTCCTTCTGCAGTTGTGGGTATGGGAAGTCCCCATGCCTGGTTGGAAAATTCTTTAGAAAACAGTCTAGAGACCTGACCCACCTCTGAGACTTAGCTGTTGTATACAGCGGAGTGATACTTGGATAGCTGATGGTGGCATTCCTCTGTCCTGGGCCCATGGTGGCAGGTGCCACTCTAGAGCAGGTTCTGGATCAGTGTTCACGGTGAAGAGAGCTGGCCAGATAATGGCCCTGAGCAAGCAGACCTACAAGAATTACAGAAAGACTGAGACTGGAAACTGCACACATGGTCTCAGTTTCCTTCTACCCTACTCACAGGAGGGAGCCACAGCCCTCACTCCTGCAAGCTGCTTCCCACTGCCTTCCTGTTGCTGACAGAGGCAAAGGTCATCCCCAGAAAATCATTTCCCAGAGGCTGCTCTGGCCCGTAGATTGTGTCTTACATTTCCTAATAGTTTCCAGTCCCCAGAAAAGAGAGAATCCCTTTCTATTCCTAATCATAAAATTCACACATCTGTCCTCCCAGTTCCTGACTCAGCCACCTCTGTTACTTCACCCTTTTTCTTGAGGAGTTCTCCTGAGCCCTGATGACCCCAGGGCTGGTTGTCTAGTCCCTGGCAGAAGGAACCACCTGCGAGTTCTGAGAGCCTATGGAAGAAGCTCCCACAAATACTTGACTCTTGACTTAGGAGTTTTATGCCATTTGAATGGAGAGTAAACCAACCCTTCCAAGAGCCCCAGTCCAACTCCTCTCCTCTGCTACAGAAACAAGAAGAGCAGTCTTGATTTAGAGCTTGGAAATAGCACCGTGAGGGTGAGGCTGGGCTGACCTTACCCTTCATGTGACTCATTGTCTCGTTATAGACAGCCACTTTGGGCAGCCCAACCAGCTTCCTTGCGTCTGGTCTTCCATGTTTAGGCACAGAAAGGCAGAGAGTAGTAAGATAATGGGGGAAAAAAAGAACTAGAATCCATTCCCACAAGCTGACTGACCGCAAGCCTCCCTGGTTCCTCTGTCAGTGAGCAACTTGAGTCACAGAACAGCACAGCAGAAGAGGGAGCAGGGGCAGCCATTGAGGACTAAGCCCTGCCAGCCAAACCCTATAAGCAGGGTGGAAAAACCCAACCTGCAGATGTCCACCTGCAGAGGGACAAAGGTATACCTCTTCCTCACACTTTACCCAGAATCTCTTAAAAGTGGACCATAGGCCTAAATGTAAGAGCTAAAATTATAAACTGCTTACCAGAATACATAGGGGTAAGTCCGTTGTTTTTGGCAGTGATTTTTTTTGATACAACACCAAGAGTACAGACCAAAAAAAAATAAAATTTGATCTGTTTCATCAAAATTAAAAGCCTCTGCTTCAGAGAGTAGCATTAAGATAATGAAATGACAGCTCACAGAATAAGAGGGATTACTATATTAATAAATGGCATCACTGATAAGGGCCCTGTACCTGCAATATGTAAAGACCATTCACAATTTATAGCTCCCTAAGGCAGCCAAGACTATGTGCCATAAGCTGGATGGCTTAAAACAGCAGAAACTGATTCTTAGATGGCTGGGGTAGTGGCCTTGGCCACACTGAGCTCACCCTTGCTGAGAACCTGGCCTCTGCTTTGTGGGCACAGACACCTAATAGGACAGGACTACTAACTTGACAACTGAGCCGCTCCCCTGCCCACTAAGTGACCTCTGGTCTCACAACTCCCCAGGCAAAAGCAAGCACTTGCTCCCCTCCAAGAGCAGGGTTGTTCCATCTGGAAATTCCAAGGAAGGGTCTACCATGCCTTTCTCCTCATTTCTAAGGTTGCTAGCAAACCTTAGCATTCCCAGCTTGTGTCTGCATTACTCCAGACCCTCCCTCCCATCAAGCACTCTCCCACCCTGCTTGTGACTCAGCATTCTGTGTGTGTGTCATGGCTTGGCTCAAGAAGGTCTCCCAAAGATCTCATGTGCTCAAAAGGTGGGGCTTTTGGAAAGTGGCTAAATCATGGGGGCGACTTAGCTGACTTGCTTTTGGGAGATGGGATCTGGCTGGAAGAACTGGCTCACTTGGGGCATGGCTTAGAAGGGTAGATCTCTCTCCCCAGCTCCTCCTCCCACTCTCTGCTTCCTGGCCTCCATAATGTGAGCCATCCCACCGTGTTTCTGTGTTTAAACCTGCCAAATCTGAACTAAAACTTTGAAACTATGAGCTAAAATACACCTTTTCACCTTTGGGTTGCTAATGACACTTATTTTGTCCCAGCAATAAGAAAAATGACTATGATATGTGTCTGTCTTTCCTTCTTTTTGTGCAAGAATCAGTCATATTGAATTAAGAGCTCACCATACTTAATTAGGCTCTCATCTTAATTAAATACTTGTGCAAGAACTCTATTTCTAAATAAGGTATCCCGTGTCTTATTAGGGAGCATGATTCAGCCCTTAACAACTGAAAGATAACCCAATATTACGGATTTTTCTCCAGTGAATGTGTGCTAAGCACATGAAAAGATGTGTCATCAGGGAAATGTATACCAAAGCCACAAGGAGATAGCACTTCACACCCATTGGAATGGCTAGAATCAGCAAAGAGAATAGTGCATTACTAGTGGGAGTGTAAAATGGTGCAGGCACCATGGGAAATAGACTGGTAGTTCCTCAAGGAAGAATCAGAGTCACCTCTGATAATGTAATTCCACTCCCAAGTATGTATGCAAGGGAAGAAAACAAGTGCACACAAAAACTTGTACATAGGTGTTCATTATACAGAAATAGTGAAAATAGACCAAATGTCCATCAACTGATGAGAAGATAAATAAAAGCTGGTACATGCGTAAAATTATTTGACAGTAAAAAGGAATGTATGCTTGTGTATATTTGCAACATGGATGAACCTTGAAAGCATTATGCAGGAATAAAGAAGTCAGTCACAAAAGATCACATATTAAAGAAAGTACAAACCTACAGAGACAGAAAATAGACAAGCAGCTGCCTAGTCATGGGTGGCCTTGGGGAAATGAAGGGAACTCCCAGTTGGTATGAGGTTTCTTTGAGGGGGATGAAAGTATTGTAAACTTCGATCATGGTGGTGTTTGCACAATTCCATGGAGAGCCCAAAACTGTTCAGTCATACACCCACTTTTTTAAATGAGTTAATGCAACCAGGTGTGGTTGCACAGGCCTGTAATCCCATGCAAGAGGCTGAGGCAGGAGGATCACCATGGGTTCAAGGCCAATCTGCACTACACAGTAAGACCCTGTCTCAAAAAACAAAAAATAAATAAATGAGTTAATGCTACGGTAAGTGAATCATAACTAAAGATCTTTTTAAAAAGTTAAAAGCAGACCGGCTTTATTTCTTTCTTCATAGGAAATCAAGAGCTGGATCTCAGAAGATGACTTCTACCGGCCTCCCCAGGATCCCGCTCCCAACAGTGCTGGAGCTGCTTCTAGAGAATTTCTGGAGCCAAAGGCTGCTCTCCACCGGCACTGTTCTCAAGGACCAAGAAAGAGCTGTTCCATGGGAGCCCTGGACAAAATGTGCATGCATTCCCCAGGACATAGGAGCACCAGGGCAGCCCCAGTGCAGGAGCACAAGAACTTCTGGGTGGTACATCGGCGGCAGATGGGTAGGTGACTCCATAGGGTCCCTTCTGCAAGGACCATGCCTTTCAAAAAGTCCTGTTTGCATTTACCCAGCTGGTGCCACATTCTCACAGAAAAACCTCACCCTAGAACAGTGGTAGCAAACTTTTAGAGCTTTCAATAATACAAACAGCCTATTATGGCACACATGCTGTAGGTTCACCACCATTGTCATAGAACATGGTAATATAATGTGTGCAGCACACTCATGCTTAGTAATTCAAAAAAACACTTTGAGAAAAGTGCTATATTCTCCCAGTATCCAAAACTGCCTACAGAGGATTAAAGATAGTTCAGGTACTAAAATGAAGGTATTTTCCCTGGAGTTCGGTTACAAAATTTAAGATAACAGAGAAGTCTTGATGTCCTCAGGCTCAAAGCAAACCCTACCCAGGTGTCTAGCAGCTCCTTCCAGAGGTTTTTATCTAGGATTATTCTTTTAAAACTCTGGTAGGGCTTATCATATCTATTGTGGATTTCTGTCCTCTGCATTCTATTTACAGTGAGATCAGCTTGATCTCTACACCCTGTGAATGTCCAGAAAGCATTAAATAACTGTAACCTAATTTTTGTGTACCCTCCAAATGAGCTTTCTTTTAAAACAAACACAACAGATGTGCCAGAGCATCAGTCCTCTTCTCATTTGCTGTGTGCAGTGATGCAGCAGAGAATGCTGCTAGGTTCATGGGCCCTAACCTGGGAGTATGGGCAAAGCTCTGGTTTCCATGTGGTTTCTTCTGAGTTTATCTCTCAGCCCATGACTATAGTGGTAACCATGCAGGAAGTGTGTGCTTTGTGGCTAGACCATCAAGCCCCCTGAGGGGTAGAAAAATCCAGCCTCTGGGGCTACTTCAAGCTGGGAGAGTATTATGTGTCCCTTGGACTCCCGGTTTGTAGCATCCTCTGGAGATGAGGGAGTGTGGAGTGGTGCATGGCACATCTGCCAGGGAGGCGCTAAGTCACCTACTCATTTATCAACAGAGTTACTGAGCATTTGTGATGTACCCAGCATGGTTCTAGGTGCTAGGGACACAGCAGACAACAAAGCAGTTCCCTACCTTTGCAAGATTTACACTCTAGTAAAGGAAAGGAAATACAAAGACTGATTGATACAGGTAGAGCATGGTCAGGTGATGATAACTGTAGACAGAGGCAGAATGTAGCACGCAAGAGTGTAGTCCTGCTAGAGGGTGGCTACAATGGCCCTTACAAGCCAGGTGACATTGGAACAGAAGAAACTGACCCTATGAGGGCATGGTGTGGCCAGGGAGGCATGGCAGGTACTGCCTGTGTGTTGAAGGTAAAGCCTACAGGATTCGCTGATAGGATGTGGGCTGTGAAAGAGATACTATGAGGTGACTCCAGGGTTTTTAGCCTAAGAAAGTAGAAGAATGAAGTTTGCTGATTTGTGAGATGGGAAACATTAGGAAAGAAGTAAGTTTGCAGCAGGTGGATCAGGGTTTGTTTTGGTGGCTCTGAGATATCTCTGAGACACAGGTGGGGCAGGTGGATATGTGAGTCTGAAGTTTGTGGGTAAAGTCCAGGCTTGAGAGAACAGTTGGGGAGTTGTTAGCATAAAGCCCAAAGAGAGAGAAGCAGCTGGAAAGTCTAGAGAAAGACAGGGACTGGGCACCAGATTCACTCTAGTCCTGAGAGGTCAGGGAACCAAGGAGACCAAGGGTAGGAAAGAGCCCCTGAGGAAAGCCTTCTGGTTTAGACTCAGTGCCTTTCCCAGGGGCAGATTCAGTGGAACGAGGGCACAAAAACCAAACTTGGGTGAGTTAAAAGAAGGAATGGGAGCAGAAAATCTAGAGACAAAGGTACTTCCTTACGCAGTTTTTTTCTGTAAAAGGGACCAAGAAATGGGTGGTAATTAGAGATATGAGTCCAGACTAGAAGAAATTTTAGAGATGGAAAAAATTACAGCATATTTGTGTGCCTAAGAAAGGAAAACAGGGTGGCAGAGGAGAGAAGGGGAATTGCTGAAGAGATGGTCTCAAGTTGGGGGCGAGTAGTGTCTTCAGATAGAAGCACAGTCTGTTCATCCCTGGTGAGGGAATTCAGAGCGCAGGCACAGATGCTGGCAGCAAGGTCAGCAGCTGAATGGAGGCAGGGAAGAAGCCTCCACGGGTACTCCCAGCTTGCAGTCCCTCTTGGCAGTACCTGTGACTAGCTGTTTCCACCCCACAGCGGAACAGTGTGCACCAGAGGTAACAAGGATGGTAAAGGGCCAGGCCCATGTGCTAATCTGCCTCTTTCTGCCACCAGGGCTGTCCAACCCATTCCGGGGCCTCCTAAAGCTGGGCACAGTGTCACGGCGGGGGGCCATGGGCATCTGGAAAGAGCTCTTCTGTGAGCTGTCGCCCATGGAGCTCCGCCTCTACCTGAGCAACGAGGAGCGCACCTGCGTGGAGAGCTGCTCCCTACTGCGCTGTGAGTCGGTGGGGCCAGCCCACAGTGATGGCCGCTTTGAGCTGGTCTTCTCCAGCAAGAAGCTGGCCCTGCGGGCCTCCTCTCAGGATGAGGCTGAGGACTGGCTGGACCGGGTGCGGGAGGCCCTGCAGAAGGTCCGGCCACAGCAAGAGGATGAGTGGGTGAATATCCAGTACCCAGACGAGCCCGAGGAGCCCTCCAAGGTCCCCCCAGGCAACCATCCCTCTGACTCAGCCCTGCTCCCAGAGCCAGCCATCCCCCAGAGCTCACAGTGTGACTGGACATCTGCCCAGGTTCCAGAACCAGATGCTATCAAAGAGTCTCTTCTGTACCTGTATGCAGACAGGACCTGGATGCCCTATATTTTTTCCCTGTCCTTGGAATCTCTGAAATGCTTCCGTGTGAGGAATAATGAGAAGATGCTGAGTGACAGCCATGGAGTGGAGACCATCCGAGACATCCTGCCAGATACAAGCCTTGGGGGCCCAGCCTTCTTCAAAATCATCACAGCCAAGGCCATCCTGAAGCTGCAGGCCGGGAATGCCGAGGAGGCTGCCCTGTGGAGGGATCTGGTCCGCAAGGTCCTGGCATCCTACTTGGAGATGGCTGAGGAGGCCGTGACCCTTGGTGGGAGCCTGGACGAAAGCTGTCAGGAAGTGCTGAAGTTCGCCACCCGGGAAAACGGGTTCCTCCTGCAATACCTGGTGGCCATCCCCACAGAGAAGGGCCTAGACTCCCAGGGTTGCTTCTGTGCAGGTGCTGACTGATGCCCACCATCCCCACCTGCTGCAGCTTTTTGATCTAGGCTCCCATCAGGGCTCCTCCCTTCCTGGACAGCCTGGCATCCGCAGCTCCTGCCCATGGGCACCCCCACTCTCCCTCTCCTGCCACTTCCGTCACGGTGGGGCCTGTGGGTGGCAGCCCTGCTTCTGGCACCTTCTACCTTCCCTGCATTCTTCTTGCTATACTTTGGCAGGCTTCTATAGCAAAGGCATAGGGTTCTCCCAAAGCAGAATTTTTGGCTTGCTTCTGCAAGTTGTACTGTTCAGTGCCATCCAGTCAAACTTTCTCTAGTAATGAAGGTATCCTAGGTCTGTGCTGTCTGGCTCAGCATCAGTGAACACAGTACTTGAAAGTATGGCTAGTGTGACCAAGGAATTGAATTTTCATTTAAATTTTACTTAAATGTAAAGATTACCTGTGACTCGTGGCTACTGCCTTGGCCAGTGTAGATCCATATAGTTCTGCAACTTTTTCTCCTTAATGATACATAGTGACTAGTAGTCTCTGTCAGTACATCTGCTAGGAAACTGTCATCATGGAATCTCACAGTTCCATGAGGGGCACTGGGCCGACACTGCTTGGATTATCTTACTTAACCTTCCCAACAGTTATGTAGAGGTAGGGGCTCTGTTTATAGGTGAGAAATCAAGAAGCACTTTGACGCAGGGTTGCACAGCTAGAGCAGACAGGACTGGCAAGGCCTAAGCCTCGCTTTATGGTAGGATCCCTGAGAGTCTCGCATTGGCCAAGGCTGCACAATACCCACTGCTATACCCTAGTGGCAGCTATCTTCCCTGCAGTCTGGTGATGCCGGCTGCCTGCAGTAGAAGGCAGAAGAGGCTGAACTGTGTGGCTTCAGAACAGTCCTGATGGGGGTGGAGCCTGTGGGACTGCACAAAGCCTCCTTCAGGTATCTGGAAGGAAGTGGCCTTCAGTGCCCTGGAGGAGGGGAGAAACCAGCACAGCGAAGCTTCCTGCAGGAGCATGGGTGAGGGGAGGCCCTGCCTTTGGGTGTGAGAGCTGCATAGCATTCTCCCTGACACACAGCCAGCTAGCCAGAGGGGCGGTGAAACCGGGGAGTGCAGGCTTGGTTTCCACCCTGGAGTTTTCTGTAAAAGACCAAGCAGACATTGATCACTGAGATCTCTGTTGTCATTCAGGTACAGGGAGCAAGAAGACCTTTGCTTGCCTATACTTTGCCTTTGCAGTTTGTCTCTGCTTTTTTGCTTTTGTTTTTGTGACCCTAGTGATGGAACCCAGGCTTCACACATGCTAAGCAGGCGCCCACCACTGAGCTACACCACCAGCCTTCGTTTATTTTAGTGTGTGTGTGTGTGTGTGTGTGTGTGTGTGATGAGCCTACAGAACAGCTAGCTTAGTTTTATAGACACTAAAATAGAACTTTGAGAAAATTAGGCAGATAGCAGGATGACACAGTTGATCCCAAAGCCAAAAGGATCTTTCCCTTGGAAGCAAGGCATGGATCAGGGTTTAAAGTGGGCCTTGTTCTTTGCCCTGGGCACACCCATTCCTGCTGACCCTGCTATGGATCATGCCCACTGTCTGAAATAGCTCCGGACTATGTCCAGGCTGCTCTGCCTTGCCGGCTTCCCACTGCTATGGCCACCCCTCCCCAAGCTGCTTCACTCACCTAAGACCTGCTTACTTGCTTTCATTTCTGGGGCCCTGTGGAAGAGCAGACAGAGAGCTTTAGGGAGCAGGCAGCTTCTGTGGAGGCTGCCAGGTAATGGTGAGAATGGGACTCAGGCCAGCCAAGTCCCCCAACATGACCAGGCAGAGTTCTCAGCCTCTCAGCATCAGTTCTTCATCTGTAAAATGTAATTGCAGTGTACTGCAGTTAATAGTGTTGATTCTGAGGGCTAGAAATCTGAGTGAAGATTATTTTACCTTTGTACTTTCCTTTAAAAAAAAAAATACAAACTAGCAGGGCCTTCCTGTCAGAGTAGCTCCCATGTTGTTTGGAGCTGACTCTGGCCTCCTCTGGCCTCCTGAGCTCACTTACCCACCACCCTGTCCCCAGGCTGCTCCCGTCAGATTGGTTTCTCCTTTGTACGACCCAAGCTCTGTGCCTTCTCTGGCCTCTATTACTGTGACATCTGCCACCAGGATGATACGTCAGTGATTCCAGCCAGGATCATCCACAATTGGGACCTCACCAAGCGCCCGGTAAGTCTGCAGGCAGACTGTCTTAACTACACAAGATACTGAATGACCCACAAATGTTCCCCGCTGTGCTGCTGCGGTTTGTCTGGAAGTTTGGCTAGAAGTAGGCAGGGACACTGGTTCAGAGAAAAGCTTGGTACCTACCAAGTCCCAGAGCAGAGCTCTGTGAGCACCTGCTTTGGTCCCCAAGTGGGGCATCTGAGGATGGTTTTCAGCAGCTTCCTCAGTACAGACACTGTTTAAAGCACTACTGACTATGTAGGTTGCTAGATAAGTATATGGGTAGGTAGGTGAGTATATAGGAAGATTAGGATAAGATAGACTCAATATTGATGGATAGATGAATGGGTAGTGGGTAAATGGATAGATGATTGTGGATCGGTGGGTAGACCAGCAGGTTGGCTATGCCTCTTGGCTTTGCCAGCCCTGGAGGGTCTAACTGGAGATACCTCACACCACTCACTTGTTCAGGATCTGCCTCAAGAACACACTTGGCTCTTCCTGGGGGCTCAGACTTCCATGACAGGATCCCTGAGACTTGCAGTCTTAACCTTCACATGTGTCCCAGAAGTGCAGGAAAGGTTTTCCATCAAAGGGAAACCCTGAAGTCAGCCTCACTCTGGCAGTTCTATTGTTTCTTGTTCCCACCTCTGCCCTCTGCTAAATATTTAAATTAGCACACAGAGAAAAATAGCCCTCAAAATTGCCACTGTGAAGAACCCTCCAACCCATGAACACTTTCCCTCCTTACAAGGCCTGTTCTTTCTATTGACCCATCTCCTTACTGATTGCTGGAGTCTGTGTCCTTGCCCATTTCCTAACTAGGAAAACACAGTGCTTTTCTCAGATCAGGAAATATCCAGCTCTACCTCTAAGGTCACTGGCCTGGGAAAGACAGGAAAAATCAAAATAGAAAGTGGCAGTTCCTCAGGTTTGGGGGTCTTGTTCACAGGGGCTACTCTGGCTGACCCACTTGTGCTGAGCCCCAGCTGGCCCCTGACAGGATGTCAGCCCAGGCCTGGCGTGGAGCTTTTGTCTGTCTCCTCCACACCCACGGAGTGAGATGGTCCCTGGGGCATGAAGCCCCTGCCCGCCTGTGACACACAGGTGTGTCATTTAACCTGAGCCTCACTCATAGCCAGAGGCAGGGTAAGATCTGGGCTGGGGCTGAGACTGCACTTGCCTGCTGGGCTGCCACTAGCCAGGGATACCTACCTCAGGGAAGAGGAGGTGTCCACTGTGAGGGAGGAAAGAAATGCTGTCTAGCTGTGAGAATTGAGGCCAGAGGACTTCCTGGGCTGCCAAGTAGAGACAGGTCTCCATGACTTACGCTGATGCTCAGCCTCTGAGGCCATAGGTCTCACACGGCAGCTCATGTTTACTGAAGATGAGCTGCTTGCTTGACCCAGGGCCAAGGACATACGTGGAATCACTCTTTTCTCATGCAGAAGGAGCTTGCATCTTCCTCTGGTGAACCTCAGCTTCTTAGCATGCCACCAAGAAAATACAGGGGAAGGGAGTTCTTGATGTTCAGAGACCACACTGTAGCTCAGAGCTGGGCTCCACTCAGTGGACTGAAAAACCACTTGAGCATCTCTGAACCTCAGTTTCGTAATGTATCAAGTGGGACACTGCTTCCCTGTGTGAGTGTTCTGAGATGAGGAAATGATGTGGACACAGTCCCTAGGCCAGTGTCAGGCACATTGTAGGTGCACAAATGTTGGCACTGATGTCAGAGTGGGGGAGCCACATACAGAACCTTCAGCCGTGCTCCAGTCAGTTGGGAAAGGCTAGGATTGATTCTCCAGAGAGGCACAGGGCAGCCCTGCTAGTTCCTGGCAAGAACCAGGATGCTGGGAACCTTGTTGAGTGGCATTAGCTCTTCAGCTTCCTAGGGCTGGATGGAACCCCTGGCTGCTGAGTCCAGCGCAGTGGGGAGAGCCTGCTTCCTTCATGCCAGAAGGGAGGGTGAGGACAGAAAAGAGTGAGGGGTGGGCCCTGGACAAAGGTGCCTCCCCATCTCAGCCAGGTTGGGAGAAGAGCAACCAGAGCTGTTAGAGCGCCTTGGGGCTGAGAAACCTTGGGTCAGATCTTGAACCATTCTGAGCTGTGCAATCTTGGCCAAGAAACCTTGTCTCTCCGAACCCCAAACTCATTTTCTGGCATGTAAAATGAAGGAGGTGGCTGCTAGGGTAGGGTGGGGGACAGCGCACCCAGAGGTGCTTGTTGAGCAGCCTCTGGTCCCCATGGGATTCCAGGTCTGCCGGCAGGCCCTGAAGTTCCTAGCGCAGATCCAGGCACAGCCCCTCGTCAACCTGCAGCTGGTGAACCCTTCCCTCTATGAGCATGTGGAGCAGATGCACCTCATTGGCCGGAGACGAGAGCAGCTGAAGCTCCTGGGAGACTACCTGGGCCTGTGCCGCAGCGGAGCCCTCAAGGAGCTGAGCAAGAGGTGAGCACCCTCAACAGGCAGGCAGGACTCCCTACTGGGCTTGTGGGATTAACACAGGTTTGAGGGCTCATTTACACATTTATTGATTCATTCAACAAGTATTTATTGGGAACATAGTACCAAGCAGCGGGTGGTGGTATGTTTGGGTGGTGCTGAGGCCTAGAGTGCTTACCCTTTTCCCTCGGGGCCTGGGAGGACAGAGGCTATTGGGGTCGCGCCTGTGTCCCCCTTCTTGGCCAGGCTGGTTAACTCCTCCCCTTTCTGAGATGCCATGGCATCCTGCCTGGTGAGGTGGTGGACCGTCTAGGTCCTAGAGAGGCCACAGACCTGTGTAGACCAGAACCTTTGGTGGGTTCTGGTGGGGTGGGTGCTAGGGCAGCATGAGCATTGGCAGGCCATGCCCACGCAAGTGCTGTTCAGAGGAAGCATAGAAGGGGGAAAGGTACAGGACCACCCTGCCCAGCCTCAGCCCCACCGATGACCCCAGCTTCTCATCTCTAGCATGAATCTGCAAACCCTGTGTTCCTAAAGCCTTACTGAGTCAGAGTGAGGGTTTCTGCACCTGACAGACAGATGGCCCAGGCCTTGAGGGAGGGCACTAACCTAGCATTGGAAGCCTATGGTCTTTCTTTCTTCATTCCTATTCTCTCATTTTTGTTTTCATTCTCTCTCTCTCTGTCTCTGTCTCTATCTGTATCTCTGTTTTGTTTTTGTTTTGAGACAGGGTCTCACTGTGTAGCCCAGGCCGGCTTTGAATCTGTCCTCCTAAATGCTGGGATTATAGATATATACCACCACACCTAGCATCTATCTGGCCTTAGGGTTAGTGCTGCAAGGCTTCTGAAACAGTGGGTACCAGTGCAGGCCCAGGACCTGGCTAGCATCCAAGGCTCCCAGGACTGCACAAAGGCAGATGACGGATAACTCTTCCTCCCAACCAGTCCTACCCTTCCTGCCAGCTCAGGGCCAGCCTGTGTCCGTCCCTCACCCCTGTATCTTCCTGGTGATAAATGGCAGCTTCCTGTTTCAGAAAACTGGACATTCACTGGGGGAAAACTGAATGGTGGAACGAAGTGGCAAGTCAGCAGTGTCCCCATCCCTGACACAGTGCTCCTGTCAGGCTGCTGTAGGACTCGCCCTCCCCACCCTAGGTCGCACTTCTGCCCTGATGTCCAGGCATCCTGGCAAGGCTCCCCAGCTTCCTGTAATGCAGAGCATCCCCACCCCAGTGCCCACAGACAGCAAGGCAAAGAGGTTCCGTGCCAGGGGTTTTCTGCAGGTGCTTCCTCTCCATCCCTCAGGACATGACCAGAGGTCCTGCAGAGGAGTGTTGGGAATCAGAGCCCTTGTCCTCTACCACCCCCCACCTCTGAAATAGGATCTGGGCTCCTTTCACATAACACTGACAACAGTGGCTGAGAGTCTTTCAACTGGACCCAGCACCACAAGAAGGCAGTGGCCACATCTCTGCATTTCTGCCCTCAGTGTGTTGTGGGGGCAGTGACTGAGTGGGGTGATGGGGATCCAGCCTCTGGCACCAGATTCCTGCCCCCAAGCTCCAGCTCTGATGCACACTGTGTGGCCTCAGAGAAGTTACTTGACTCTCTGTTTCCTGCCTTCTCCAGAGTACCAGCCTCACAGGATTGTCGTAGGGTGAGATGAGTATGTGGGAAGCTTTTAGTCCAGTTCCTGGTATCTAGGGTCAGCACACAGCAGCACCATCTGCACTGTCGTTAGTCATGTGTTTACTGTGTGCTGGGAACTGTGCCACATGCTTTAAATGATCATTAATTCCCCAGACAGCTCCATCTCTCAGAGGATGCCCGCAGTTCAGAGTTTTGGTGACTTGTCCAAGTCCCACTAACTTGTCAGTTTTCCTGGGAGCCAGGTGGGAGCCCACGATGGCTGCTCCATGCTCCCACAGCCAGCAGTGCTGTGGGAAGGGAGATTGGCTAAGGAAGTTCATGTGTTTCTTTCAGACTCAGATACAGGCATTATCTCTTGGAGTCGCCCCACAAGTTCAGTGTTGCTGACCTGCAGCAGGTGAGTAGGAGAGGCCCTCCCAAGAGTACTCACTCCTAGAGAAACCAAAAAGGGAAGTGGGAGGAAGGGGCCTGAAGTTCTTCAGTTTCTCCCTCTCAGAATAGGCTCCTTGCTATGCCCAGCTTCCTGGGCAGGTAGTCAGCAGACCCGGGGCCCCTAGGGTGAGAGTTTGGGGCCCTGCTTTCCTCAAGGGAGAGCAGAAAGGTTTGGGTCACATGTACAAATCCCATATTTCCTGAAGAGCATAGAGGGCAGGGCTGCATGTCGCCCTGCCACTGTCAGGGTGGGGACAGACTGTCAGTGAGGAACATGGTATGAGGGTACAGCTGCTAAGGCCAGGCCTGCTCTCCCTGCAGATTGCAGATGGGGTGTATGAAGGGTTCCTCAAGGTCCTGATCGAGTTCGCCACCCAGCACGTCTACCACTGTGACCTGTGCACCCAGCGGGGCTTCATCTGCCAGATCTGCCACCACCATGACATCATCTTCCCCTTTGAGTTTGACACCACAGTCAGGTATGTGGCACACCCATAGCATCTCACACCCTCAGCCTAGTCCAGTGTCCCAGCAGTAGACCTCTGCCCTGGCTAGGTGACAGGGTTGTCCAGAGCAATCCAGGCCCAGGCTTCCCCTTCTGCTGAGCCCAGAGAGAGGTGATGCAGGCTTTCTGAACAGGGCCTCCCTGACCTCCATCTGCTAATAGGATGAGGAGGGATTGAACGAGTTCCCACCCAAGCCAAAAATGGGTGGTAGGTGATGCAGGCCACTGCTTTTGCACTACAGTAATTGTTCTTGGCCTGTTATTCCTCAGGATCAGAAGCCTGAGTGTAAAATTTCACCCCAGCTTTCCTTCAACTCCTGTAGGAGCCACTCATCCCTTTCAGTAGGTTCGCCCAGCAAGGATGCAGCCTGCCTGGCCCTGGGGCTGGTTTTAGACCAGAGTGTTTCAAAGACAGCATTTAGGGACACCCAAGCAGCTGTTAGAAAAGTACAGTGGGGCAAGGTGCATTGTGCACCAATGGCTTCCAGGTCACCTTGTCTAAAGCAGCCTTCAACACAGGCTGAGGACACCATGTGTGGGCATGGGCTATGAGATGGAACATAGTGGGCTGGGGATTTAGCTCAGTGACATAAGTGCCTGCCTGGCAAGCACAAGGTCATGAGTTCAATTCCTGGTACCGCAAAAAAAAAAAAAAAGAGAGAGATGGAACATAGCTCACTGTAGGTTCTAGCCAGAGACCAGGCGAGCCCCTGCCCCACCTGGCACAGTGGCCTCTCTCTCCCCAGGTGTGCTGAGTGCAAGACCGTCTTCCACCAGAGCTGCCAGGCTGTGGTAAAGAAGGGCTGCCCTCGCTGTGCCCGCCGACGCAAGTACCTGGAACAAAACAATCTTTCCTAAAACTGGCTGGCATCCTGGTTTGCCCTGAGCCCAGGCTTCTGTTTCACCAGCATCACAGCTTCTCCTTTGTTGGGAAGACACTGGGTGGGACCAGGGCCATGATGCCCTTGCTGCCCCCACCCTTCTCCAGACCCCAGCAGGGGCCAGAGGCCTGCATCAGGCCTGGCCAGCCTCACACCATGACCCTCCACTGGGGCTGTGCAAACACTGTGGAAATGAGACTTGGAGACATTTTCAATTCCACGTTACCAATTAAAAGGTCTAGTTTTGTAAAGTGGGTTATTTTTCCCCTCATATTTCAACAGAAAATATTTTTTTATTCTTGATCTTAAGCAAGTCACCCCAGAAATCCAGGCCTTCTCACCCTGAGCCAATGGTGTGGGAGCCATTCGGCCTGGCATGGCGCAGGCAGGTGGCCAGGCACAGCCACTGACAAGCAGACCTGCTGCCAATGGCAGGCCCAGGGTTAGTCCTGGTGACTGTCATCCTCCTATCCCACCTCTTCTTGGCTGCCTGCCTCACAGTCCTCACCAAAGCCTCCCCTTTCTCAGCATCAGTCCCCAGCTCTTCTCAGATCTAGGGTGCTGGCCTCAGCAAGAAAAGGAGAAATGAATCAAAACCAGCACTGTCAGCACTTTGAGCCCTCCTTGTTCGGGAAAGGCTAGCATCACCTGCCTTTAACCTCACACCCTCCACAGATGGCCAGGGCCACCTCACGTGGCTCTAGGGATCACAACCCCACCTGCCTGACCTTGCCAGGGCAGACAAACTTGGATCCCTAAGAGGGCAAGAAGCCTAGAACAGGGCCAGCTGTGGGCCCCACACTGGGGCAGTGACCTGTCCTCCTGAGCTGCACAGGCAAAGAAGTTGCCCTGTAGAAGCCTACACAGCTTGGGCCTACCAAGCCATAGGCTCACAAAGCCTCCTAGACTGGGCCAGCAGGGCACTGCCAGAGCCTGGAAAGTTCCCTAGAGCATGATCACCTTTTGAAAGAGGCCTTGGAGCAGGATGGGAGCCTGAACTGTTCTCAAGATGATGTTCAGACTATGGAGGCATGGGGGGAAGCATGGGTGTGAGCTCTGCTGTCCCCTCCTCTCCTGCCCCAGCAGGCCCCTCTGACCACCCCACCTGCCTTGTCTTCAAGTGGAGGCCTCAGGACATGCACCTTTCAGAGTCAGGAGGTGAGTCTTTGTATGGGGATACAGCCCTGCGTAGGGCATTCACCTAGCACACCCAAGGCCCTGGTCCCATCCAGCACTCAAAGGAAGGAAACAAAAATGAGCCTTCCTTCCCTTCCTGCGGTGATAGGGCTGCTGAGTCACCTGCCCAGCCCCAGAGCTGGAGGAATTGTGTAATAGAACAGAGGAGACAGTAGGGAGGTGGCAACAGCTGCAGCACAGCTCCTCTGACCCCATCATGTGTCCCCATGAGAGAAGGTGAAGACACCTATGCCCAGAACACCTAAGCCTCCGGAACCAGGAAGTGGTCCATCTCCCCACCCCACACCCACAGCCAGCGTAATGCTACCACAAACACCCCTGAATGGACAGGAGTTACCTGGGTGGACATGGGCCTAGGAGTACATCCCAGGTACCCTGAGAGGCAGCAGGAACAAGTCCTGGATGGTGGGGCCTCTTCCCACTCTGCCACCACGAGCATTAAGCCAGCCCCCTCCTATTACAAAAAGCTGCTAATGCGGTGCGGTGGTTGACTCTCACCCCACACCCCCAGAGGAGAGCTGCTTTGAGCCTCAGCCATGCCCACATGTCTTCAGATATTAATGTATGCAATAAACTTTTGACACAGGCTCGGCCCCTGAGAATTGCTTGGCTGTGTATTAAAGGAACTGCTGCTGTGTGCTTTTGAATGATTTTGCAGTAAAGAGCTGATCTTTCTTATCTTGTCTCTGATTTTAGGACACTAACCCTGCTACTGGGGGAGCTATCAACCATGGCAAGGGCTAAAGGGGCCCTTCTGTTAGTCCATCTCTGGGCCCAGGAGAGTTCTAGCCAGGGGTGCACACTTGTGGGCAGGGGTTTATGCACCAGGAAGGGCAAGGAGAAAAGGATTTGTGAGCAACAGTGTCCAGGCCTCCCTTTCATGGCAAGGAGCAGGGTTCCAGGGAGAGAGGGGGCAGGGCTTTGGAAGGTCTCCACCATAGCAGCTGAAGCTGGCTGCCCATGGCTTCATTTCCTAAGCCTTAAATGTCAGGACACTGCAGCCTCAAGAACACAGGAGAAATCAAGGAACACGAAGCGGGTAGAAGAATGAGTTTAGTAGGGTCCCAGAACCCGGGCTTGTGGATTTAAGGCCTGACTTGGCTGCTGTCTTCCTCAGAAGCCCCTCACTGTCCCTGCAAGAACAAAACAAGGAAACACAAAATCCCAGGGAGCCAGGTTGTAGGAAAATAAGGCAGAAAAAGTGTTCAGATCTGCAGCTTTCTGTTGAAGAGTAGGGCACCCCCTGTCCATCCATGAGCCCAGCTCCCCCAGCAGGTTCCCCTCCAGGGGCAATGGGCAGGAGGCGCCAGGCAAGTTGGAGGCAGGGCTGAGAGCTACTACTGCCCACAGTCCTTGGCAAAGTGCCCCCTGAAGGGCACAAGTTTCCCCCTCCACCTAGAGGAGGGGAGGTATGGAGAAGCAAACCTAACCTGCAGACCTTATCTCATAATACAAACAGTAATGATACTAGCATATGCCTGGAATTCAGCACTTAGGAACCTGAGGCAAAAGGATCATTGTGAGTTTGATCCAAGCCTGGGCTATAAAGCGGGTTCAAGTTCAGTCTTAAATAGTAAGACCCTGTCTCAAAAGACTATGAAGCACCTTGACACACCCATACTTAGGGGGCCGAGGCAGGATCAGGAGTTCCAGCCCAGCCTAAAAAATGTGGGGCGGTCTCAAAGAAGGGCTGTCACATGGTTCAGTAATACAGGGCCCCCTGGATTTGGTCCCCAGTGGGCTGGGGGGCACTTTGTAGGTGCATTTCCAACCAAACCGTTGGTGCTATTTAGGCTGCCGGGAGTCAGGCTGGGGAGGGGGGTTCCCTCCTCTCACACAAGTGCTCATGCAAACTCAGCATGGGACCTGTGGAGGTGCAATCCCTGAGAAAGAGTCCACAGGGGCTGCTTAGCCCAAGTCTGGAGTGAGAACTGAGTCTAGTCGGTGGGGCAAGGCTACTTTCCCAGAAAGGCCCCAAGGGGAGGCCCTGGCCTCCAGGAGGCTGCTGAGCAGATTGGAGGGACTTCCTTCTCTGCACTACAAGGGCAGAGGTCTCAACAGGAGGAAAATTGTGCTGAAGTTGGTGGGAGGCCACCGGCATCCTCATCCCCAGAGACAGCCAGCTGTGGGCCAGGACCCATCCCATGAGGTGTACAGAAGAAGGGGTGGTATCTCGGCTCCTGGGGCGCGAGCCGGCCCAGGGGACAGGAAGCCGGGATACCGGGGATTGTCTTTTGCAACCGCAGCCCAGCCCCAGGCGGGGAGGAAGTTCTGCCGGGCGCCGCTGGTGCCTCCCTCATACATTGTCGAACAGGAAGCGGGGCAGCGCGGAGGCCGGGTGGTGCAGGAGGGAGAGCGGGACTCCGAGCGCGCGCGACCCTGGGACGAGTGGAAGCAAGGCCGACTTCCTGAGGTGCCAGAGCCAGCGGGGTTGGGCGGGGGAGGGAGGGCGATCCACAGATGGCAGGTCTTCTCCCAGACCCCCTCGCGCCTCCCGCTTTGCACTGCGGTGGGACGCGAGAAGGACACTGCGGGCCAGTTCTCTGGGAGGCGAGAGGCCGCCCTCTGCCGAGTAGGGAATCGGGCGCTCTGCGCCGACTCGGGAGTTGGCGCTTCTGTGGCTCCTCTGTGTCTCCTCTGTGTCACCTGGGTAGCAGGCGCCAGGCACCTCTTGGCGGTCGGTTCTAGCGCTCCAGGGGTCCTCCAGCTTCCCCAGGATCGCCGGCGCCGGTCACCTTCCTGCCTAGCCCGAGATGTGGCGCTGCGGCAGGTGATACTGCTGTGGGAATCTCCGTCAGCCGGCTGCGCCCAGAAAGGGCCTAGGGCGGGCGGAGGTGGGACAGGAACGCAATCCGGCTGGAAAGGCGCGTGGCTGATGATTCAGGGGCAAATGGCCTCGTTCCGAACGCGAGCGACCGGACGGGACCAGCAGCCCTAGCCAAGCAGTCCCGGAGCCGCGCGCCCGTGGGTCGCAGGGCTCCCCACAGCAGATCCCGCCGGCTCAGGGAGCCTGGGACGGCGCGCACGACCCGCCAATGCCCTCTTCCCTTCCTGACGCCCGGTCCCCCACGCCCACCAAGGGCCTCTGCACACAGGCTATGCCTCCTCCTTGCCCCCTCCCACAGCTGCACGGGGCTTGGGTACAGCCCTGCTGAGGGTCCCTCTTCACCTCTACCCTCACCAGCTCCCGCGTGCGCTCTCTGCGGCTACCCTCCACGCCCCGCCCCGCGTTGGCTGGGTTTTAACCTGCACTCTTGCCTGCTCCGCGCGCCCCGCCCATGGGCTCCCTGAGGCCTGTTCTGCCCAAGTGAGTGCGCGACTGGGGTCCGGGAAGGAGGCGCGGGGCGGGGCTCTTCTGTCTAGGCTACCTCCGGAGCCAGGCATGCTCAGTGCCTCAGTAACACCCGTCAAGAAACGCGTGAAAAAGTAAAAGAATGCCGTGACTCCTCCACCCCTCCGCTTGTTTCCGCGGTCTTCGGCAGTTCCCAGCTTCTGGCAGTGGGCCACCTCATGGGACATGAGCTGGTGTGGTCCATGTAGAATTCAAATACACTTCCGGTGGAGGCCTGGGTCTTGCCTAGGTGAAGGCGCGCGAGGGCGCAGCTGGGCGGAGCCAGACTGGCCCGAGGTAGTAGCTCCAGAGAGCTCTGGGGGCCTAGCAATAAGGGATGGGTAGTCACTTTCACTGTGCAGAACCAAAGACTGGGAGGGCCGGGCCAACCCCAGGTTCACATCACGGCCACACCACTGAGGAAGGGAAAAGAAACCGAGAGAACCGGTTCCCCGGCCTTGGCAGCCAAGCCCTGTGTTAAGTCCCTGTGACTCCAGCAGGCAGGTACACTCCGGAGAGCGGCACAATGAGCACCCCACAGATTCCCTGTAGAAAACAGGTTACTTTCCCTACTTCTCCAGCAGGGAAACTGAGGCTCAGTAAATACTAGGCAAAAGGATCATGCCATGTCCTTGAGTCAAGACTTCCTGATAGTCAATCAGGACCGTTGTCACCACCCCACCCTTTCCCACCAGGGGGCCAAAGCCAGCCTCAAATCTTAGAGTCAACGCCACAAATGAAAGGGATGTTCTAGAATCCAGGGGTGATTTCATGCAAGTACCCATGTCAAACACGGGGACCCTAGAGCCAGGGCGCACAGGGCAGGCTGGAGCCAGGCCTCTGCCCCTCGCACACGCGGAGCTTGCTCTGACCTCACCTCTTCTCTCGTTTGCAGGAAAACGCAGCGGCTGCGATGGCAGCGGACATCGAGGGCCAGGTGGACGTGCTGGTGGAACACTCCTTCGAGTACACTGGCCGGGACGGGCGCCACATTGCCATCCGGCCTAATGAGCGATACCGCCTGCTGCACCGCAGCACGCCGCACTGGTGGCACGTGCGGCGCGAGCCCGGCGGGCGCCCCTTCTACCTGCCTGCGCAGTATGTGCGCGAGCTGCCAGCACTTGGCAACCCAGCCCTACCATCCCGCCCACCCTGGCTCCTGAGCGCGCCTGGCCTTCCCGCCCGCCTGTACACGCGACCCATGGCACCCGTGCGCCCCGCACATTCCCTGGATGACCTGGCATGCGCCGCCGCGCCCCCTGGGATCCCCCTCAAGGGCACACGCCACATCAAGGCCTGCAGTGTGGCGGGCTCCTGGGTGTGCCCGCGGCCCCTGGCGCGCAGCGGTTCCGAAGATGTCGACGAGGCTGCCACGGAGGGGACCCTGGAGCAGGTAGGTCCTGGGGTGCGGAGAGGACTCCTGGCCCCAGTCTGTGGCTCTCTGGCCACGCCGCGCCCTGGAGGTGTCTGGGCCGAAACTGACCCGATGTTAGTGAGGTCTTTGTTCCTCTCACTGCTGGGAAGGTTCGTGTTCTGCCACAGAAAGGCAGTGGAGCCCAGCTGGGGACCCAGCGCCCCCTGCGGCCCGGACGCCTGGCACCAAGCGCGCGCCGCCCTTTGGCGATGGGGTCAGATGCAAAGATGGTATGAGAGACTGGAGCCGAGTCCCTCTAGGCGCTTGCGGCCTTTCAGTTTTTCGTTGAGCGCGCCGCGGTTTGGTTCTGAAAGCGACGCGAAATTGGCGAGGCCCCCTCGGAGTTCGGGTATGTGAGTCTGAGAAATCCAAAACCACGCGTTTTTAAGACACCCATGCATCTCCGAAGTCCTCCGCTGCTCTCGCTGTCTCGACTCCAGGGATGCGCGGGAAAGAAAGGTGCTGGGAGTCACCGTCACTTCTGTCACATCCACCGGCTGGGGACCCATCGGTGACTCACTTCCAGTCCCAGGGCTCGGTTTGCTTTTGAGCCCACAGAAGGGAACATGTGGGGACCCTCGGGACTCCCATCGCATTCACGAGGAGGCCCAGCCCCAGGCCGGGTAGGCCACCTGTCGCCCTCCCCCACCCCGTGCTGGCCCGCCCCATCTCAATGCCCTGCAGAGTTCAGGTTTTGCGGCAACGGAAACTCAAACTTGACCCTGCTGGGTGCCCTTTCCGCTTCTGCCGCGTCACGAACCGCCCCGGGCTGGGCGTCCTCATGTGTAAACACGATACCCACGGTTCAGGCTTGCGGTGGGCCTTGAACCAGAGGTGGTCTCTGGTGCATTCCTCCCTCAGTCCTCGTTTGGGGGCCGCACGCCCTCTTGTGGCCAGAGTGAGAACAGCACCCAGCATGCTTGCTGGGGGCAAGTGGCCTTGTGTCAGAGTCAACCGCCAGCTGGCCAGGTGCCTTCTTTAGGATAGGAGGCCAGGTGCCCGCGCTCCATCCCGGCTGCCCTGTTCCCGGGCGCTCTCCGGGCCTCTCCGGGTTCTGGCGCTTGGCGATAGTGGGAGTGAGTCCACCACTCACCGTGCGCACTCTTAGGGTTGAAATGAGGCCTTGCGCTCTGAACTCTACCATCTGGCCTAAGACTGTGCACCAAGGATGTGTGTCGGGGAGCGAGCGGCGGCGGCCCTCTACTGGTGAGCCGGGGCTCTGCAGTCTTTCCACGGGCTGCCACCCCAGACTTCCAGGTCCCCGCACCTCCCGAAAGTCACCTCAACCTCCAGAGTCGCTGCCCAGGATCCTGTGTCCTCTTTCTTCCTGCAGTGATTTGGGGGTCACAGGGAGAAGCCAGGACCTTGAGAAATTTGGGTGTAGGGCAGAGGCGCTGCCTGACTGTACTATGGCCCTAAAGGAACACCCAAGTCTCTTCCAGTGTAAGCAGAGCAGAACCAGCTCCCACCATTCCTCATTCAAGGCTTCTGTGTCTCTCCCTGACACCTTGCTCGCAACAAACACCTAGGGTGAGAGCTGGCTGCCCGTCAGAAGGAAGCCCCTCTCTGCCTTTCCTCATCAGAGCAGCATTTCAGGAAGTTTTAATTGTACAGGAGAACTCCCTTAAGCATGAGCTGGTCCACCACTTGCCTAGCCCCAGGTGAATTTGCATATCTGCACAGCCACAGCTTTGGGACTCACTCTCTGGCATCAGTGGCCCACAGAAGGAAATAGATTGCAAGCATGGGTGGAGGAGAAGTGTGTACATTTGGGGCACGGATGGCACTGGTGAAGGTGAGGTGCGGTGAGTGGTGTGCACCAGCCTCACCTTGTGCATCTTTGTCAGCACTTGGAAAGTTTTTCTCAGAGAAGGGACACAGAAAAAGGCCCTGTGGCTAAAGTCACAAGAATGGCAGAGGACTTCCATGGCTTCCCCAGCGTGGCATGGAGATGGACAAGATTGTGGGTGAAGGAAAGAGATGGGGAACAGAGATGAAACAGCCAGGGGAACAGGAAGGAAAAGCAGGAGTATTGTGGCCCAGAAGCTGAGGAGAAGCATCAAGAGGAAAGGGGTGACAGGAAGGTCAGGGCAGATGAAGGCTGCAGGACACTTATCTGAAGTGGCCACCCAAGGCCAGATGACCAAGGACACGAGAGACAGGCGGAGAGGGCAGGCAGGGAAGGGAGACACAGCTGGGAGCCCCAGGCTTTGCCAAGTGATGGGCGGGAACAGGGGTTGAGGATAGGGAGGAGGTGAGTGAGGAACAGGATTCCTGGAAAGGGAGGAGTGACAGGCATAGGACAGAGGGGTTCAGGGTTCAGACAAGGGACATGGAGCCTCTGCCACAAAAGCATGTTCCAGTCCAGGGGTGCAGCTCACCAGCCTGGACCCCGGGGACACAGGGCATACTGGGATGGTCCCCAAGGGCTGACACCGCCTGACCTGAGCACAGATGGGTCCAGAGAGGGTCTGTGGGCCTGAACCCGAACTCCACCCTGGCCACTAAACTGAACAGGAAGGAGTAGTCCTAGCCTCACCGTCCACAACAGCTGGGGTGCCACCCCTGGAGGCAGAACAAGATGTCCCAGGAGGGCCAGAGATGGAAGAGAGGGCAGGGTTTGCCAGGGGGACCACACCCACGCAGGAGGACCCTGCTCACCCAGGAAGTGAGGCAGGGCCCAGGGGCCTTGAGGTGTGGCCTCCTTTCCCCGCCCTGGGCCTTGGGCACTGCAGCTCCTTACACAAACAACCCAGGAGGCACCACACCTGAGCAGCCTGGCCTGGAAGGAGCCCCAGGCCTTGTTCCTCCCTCTCCACTTCCGGGAACTGTGAGTGACCCCTCTACTGGCACCGGTGCTGGGAGCTTGGGAAGGTTTCCTGCACTCTCCCCTCCCCTGGACTCCCCACTTGGCTTTCCCTGGACGCTTCTGGGACATAGCTCAGGACAGACCCACCCATGCCCACTCCTGGCCAGCCAAGGAGTTTGGTAAGAGCGGGGAGCTAAAGCCAGGTTGAAAGGTTGCAGTGAGCACTGTTCCTCCTCTGACATCCCTCACCAGGGACACTTGGCCAGTACTTAGCTGGCCTCTTCATGCTTCGCCTGACCTTTCCTCCCCATGACTCACAACAGCCCCAGGATCTGGCTTGTGACCATTCCTGGTCACTTAAAGGACTCCCCACCATCCCCCCCCACCAAGCCGAGGTAGCCTGTGCCTCCTGAACAGCCCCCTGGACACTGGCTTATTCCTCTCCCCCATCTCTGGCCCTGTCAGCCCCCAGGCCTCTGAGGTGTGACCACTCCCTGCCTTCCAAGCCCAGCTCGATTGTCTCTGCCCTCCCTGGGCTGCTGGCAGCCTCTGTGCTGAGCAGTGCTGGTCAGCGCCAGGCCTTGGGGTGCAGGAAGATGAAGGATGAGTTGGGGACCACATCAAGAGTGTTGAGGACATTGAGGGCTGAGGATGGGCTGGGGAGCAAGGGAACTGTGACCCCTCTGTTTCCAAACTGAGGCAGGATCTGGTGTTGGGTTAGGGTTGGGGAGATGTTGACTAGTGCAGGTCAGGCCCGAGACCCCCTATCCAGCTCAGCCCTGGGCTTCCGCGGACACCCGCCTCGTGTTCTCTCCTTAGCCAGACAGCAGAGCCGGGTCTTTGTGTTGTCTTGGGAAGCAGGGGGCTGAAGTCGCTAGCCCCACATGTGTCCACCCTAGCTCTGTGAGGTGCACTGGCCTGGCCACTGGGAGAATAGGGGTGGTCCTGGGGCACCAGTAAAAGTATATGACACCCTTATGGCTAGGACTTCTGATTGGCTCATAAGTAACATGAAAATGAAGCATCCTGTGCTTTTTATATTTTTGCTGGACACAGGCATGTGGCCTCAGGCTGGACACACCCAGCCCTTCCTCCAGGTCACAGGCCAAAACCTGTGTCTGAGTGTGTCTGTGGCAGTGTCTAGCACCCGGGTTGAAGCTCACTAAGAACACTTGGATAATAGCCAAGTTTCATCTCTTTCCTGCTAGCATCTGGGTTTCTTCCTGTGTTTTTACTTCCCTCAGTTCTGCAGTGTGCTGACCACTGAGTGTCCTCCTGCTTGTCCTTTCTTCTCCTTTCTTTGTCTTTTAAGATGGATCTTGCTGTGTGGCACAGACTGGGCTTGAGCCTGGCAAAGCACCTTGCTTTTTTGCTTTCATATTCATGTAGGCAGGAAGCTGCAGGTGCTGACGACCACTGGGAGGGCCCTGGCCTCAGACAGTTCACTGTCCAGGAGCAACTGGTCAGCAAAGCCCAGAGTCAGGGCTGGTGCAGCTGAAGCTGGTTGTCTGCTCCCAGGATGTTGTTGGCAGAAGTCTAGGCACAATTCCTAGAGGAGGGCAGTGACCTCCCGGGCCCTCCAGATCACGGTTTTCGGTGTCAGACTTTCTTCTTCTCCTTGGTGCTAATTAGTCTATTCAAATTTCCTATTAGTTAATTTTGGTCATTTTATGTTTTATTATGAATGCATTCATTTTCTCTAGATTTGTAAAATTTCCATTTTAAAAATATATTGTGAGTTTCCTTGGAGCCACAGAAATTATTTTTCTAAGCTTTTTATAGATATAGAAAATTGAGTATTCTCTGTGTAAGGGTTGTAAGTTTCCATGTGTATTGAATTTGTTGGTTATATTGATCCAGACTTTCATATCACTTTTCATCTTTGTTTCTGATAGAGGTTTTTTACAGTTCCCACTCAAATTTTATCTATGAACTTCTTGTGCTTTTCATCATGTTTATTCTTTATATTTAGTGCAGAGTGTTGGAAACGCACAGATTCCAGCTGCTCTGTGGTCACAGACTGGCCATTCTCTGTGTCCCTGGTTGATCAGTAACCTTCGATTGCGATATGATCTGATTGCTTTTGGTGTCTTTTTTATTTTCAACCATAATTACTTTTTCTTGGCTGCTACTGGGAGCTGAACTCCACCAGTAGTGAAGGTATATCCCTCAGCCTTTATTATTTTTGAGACAGGGCCTTGCTAAGTCACTAAATTGCCCAGGCTGGGTTTGAACTTGGAGTGCTCCTGCTCCAGCCTCCCATAGTACTGAGATTATAGACATGTACCACAACCAGCCACAGTCTTCTTTTTAGAATAATTTTTGTGCCATGCCATTCCCCAGTGCTAAAGGTTAAACTCAGGGCCTCAGGCACAGTAGGTGACCATTCTACCACTGAGTAACATCCTGACCCTTTTTTCAAAGACAGGTCCTCACTAAGTTGACAAGACTGACCTGTAACTTACAGCCCTCCTGTGTTAGCCTCCCAAATAGCTGGGATTTCAGGGATGTGCAACTGTGTACATGTACCCTGCCTAGAAAGTGTAGTTTTGTGTATGTTTTACACACATGCACAGCATATGGACAGTACTTGTACACCCAAGCTCTCTATGTCCTTAGCCTATTTCTGAAGACTGCCATTTTTTTAAGATTGCCATTTTTTGAATTTTTATGTTACCTAGAAAAATTAGAGGAACCAGATTTTGAAAAGAAAAACTGTAATTATCTTCCATTATTATGAGCACTCCAAAAGTACAACACAAGGCATAAAAGGATTACAGGGACAATTTGGTCTGCACCATTTCATTGAACAGTGATATCCTGAACTTGCTTCTATTGTTTGCATTTCCTGGTTGTCCTGTGGTTTTCCCCTTCAACTGGACTGTCATTGATTCCCTGTATTTCTCTGTGCTTTCTTCATTAGTGGCTTCTATCTCACCAAATGTTAGATCGTGCTGGGTGGGTTCTTGGGTGGGTTTTTCTCCCTGTGACCCTCTGTGACTCATAGAACCTGCTGGTCTACAGACTTGGTATCTCAGTTATTTTTTTTTTTGTTGCTGAGACAAAATTCCCAAAATCCAAAGGGGAAAGGTTTATTGGGCTCACAGTGTGTGGAGGTTTCAGTCATAGTCAGCTGGCTCCATGGCAGGGTGGCACATGGCAAGGAAGTGACCAGCCACAAGGGACAACAGCAGCATCTTTTAGCCTCTTTTGTACTCTATTTTAGGCTCCTGGGGTTAGAGCGGTGCCAGACCAGTCAGTGGACCTATGTAGCAATCACCCATCTG
Organism: Dolichotis patagonum; assembly: GCA_004027295.1. NCBI lineage: Eukaryota > Metazoa > Chordata > Mammalia > Rodentia > Caviidae > Dolichotis > Dolichotis patagonum. The sequence continues at coordinate 325 of PVJX010011485.1, read as the reverse complement.
TCACACACTCTAGATCTACCCACTCTGCAGAAGCCCCACCTATGACCACATGAGGCTTTGGGAGGCATCTAGACACAAGCCGTAACACTTGGGAAGATCTGATGGTCATACAGCTGTTGTCCACTTGTGTTCTCTCCAGGGTTCTTAGCCGGGTCCTGATCAGCTCCTTCAGAGTTTTCTCCTCTCACTTCATTTCCATCCCTAAATACTTTTATCCTATGTTTGTTGTATTTCTTCTACTTTTTCCAGCCCACACATTGGACTCTCAAGAGCGAATATGTTTTCCTTTAATTAGTAAAATATGTATTCAAGTCCTTTAAAAAGT
>PVJX010011484.1:0-53433 GCA_004027295.1 Dolichotis patagonum | reverse complement strand
CAACGAGCACTTCCTTACACTAAGCTTATAAGCTGTCTATAGCCAATCGAAGGGTTCTACGTGGAGGCGAGCTATTGGCCATTAGCGCGGGGCCGATTGTGTGTAGCCATATTTGGTGCTGGTTGCAACCTGAGCAAGAACCCGGAAGCAGGATGTAGGCGCCATCTTGGGCACACGATGGGCGGGGGAGCGGTATAGGCGGAGTGCGGGCGCCATCTTGCGCGCATGCCCATTAGGACTGGCTCCCAACACCCTTCAACCTGAAGAAACCAGATAGGTCATCACCCAGTATTCTCTCATGGCATTTTGAGGTTCTTCTTCAGAGGCGGGAATGTTATAGGCATCTGAGTTAATTAGAAATACTACAGGCAGTCAGACAGGGCTAGGCCTTTGAAGGAGTCAGTGCAGAGGACCAGATATCTTGAAACCTTGGAGGAGTCAGACACCTCTGCTTTGGGAAGATCTCAAGACAAAAGACAAAACAAATGCAACCACACCTCAAGAATAAACATCAGGGATTGATATTCTAAAAAGATATCAATTGCCTTGAGGAAGCCAGAAGGAGCCACTAACCCAAATACTTACAGCAAAGATCCCATTCTGTATTCACGCCCACTTGCCGCATAACTGCTTCCCCATTTGATTCTGATTTAATCAATTTTTCCTGAGCAATTACACCCATAATATTATTGCTTGACTATAGTTCTGTCCTACCTCATGCCTGCTTGCCTTATAAGTTCCCATTTTTCCTCGCCATGGACATACCTCATCTCATGATTTTGCTCTATAAAAATCCCTGGAAAAGGCAGGATCCTGGGCAATTCACCAGGACCCCTTCTGTCTCTCTGTCAGACAGAACCTTTCTTTTTCTCAATAAATATATTCTGCTCTTAAAAAAATTAAAAGAAACAATAACAATGACAACTCAATTTACCAAATGTATATTATGTACTCTAGCTGATAATTCTCTAACCATTTTAATATGCCACTCTTTCCAATCCTTTCAGTGATATGATTAGTTTTACAGAAGAGGAAACTGAGGCTTAAAAACAGTAAAATTACTTGTCCAAGATCATATAGTTAATGGAAGAGAAAAGTGAGACTGTAAACCAGGAGTAACTAGCTACTGGAAAAGAAGAAAGAAAAGGAAAGAAATTAGTTGGAAGGAGCTGCTGCCAGTGGAAAGATGAACAAGATAGCTGGGTGTGATGGCATAGCCTATAATCCCAGCACTTGGGAGGTTGAGACAGGAGGGTTGCCATGAGTTTGGGACTAGCCTGGGCTACATAGTGTAGTGAATTCAAGGCCAGCCTGAATGACATAGCAAGATTCTGTCCATATATATATTTGGATTTTTTTGCTGCACAAAACTTATACAGACAGTGATAGTTTACTTGAAATTGAACAGTCTTGTCAGGCAGGGAAGTAGTATTAATGTGGCTAATCAAGACAAAATCATATCTGTGAGAAGTGATTTTCTTCGCCCTCTAACTGAATGGATTCCATGATCATAGAGATAGTAACAGCTCTTTTTTTTAATATTTTTGTTAGTACACGTTTTTGGTACATAATGCTTACATTCCTTGTGTGGAGTTGATACACCACATAACACATCTTATTTCCTTTTTTTATCTCCTTTCTCTCTCCTTTCCTTTCCCTTTGTCTCTTGGCCCACTTCTCATTTGAGAAAGATCTATCTCCCTGTTTCCTAACAGCTATCTTTTATTTTGATCTTTATTTACATTTTGGGTTTATCATATAAGAGAAACCATGTCATATTTAATATTTTATGTCTGATTTATTTCACTTAATATTATGGCCTCAGAGTGGATGCAAAAAGGAATTAAAATGTTATACACATGTGCCAAATCAATATACGGTGTGTAAACTTTATGCATTGCAGACTTACATACATGCATACATACATACCTAAGAAATCACCTGATCTGATACTCCTGTTTCACAAATGAACAGGCTGGCATATAAAAATCAAAACAAAACCAAAACAGCAATGACAATAAAAAGCACATATACACACAAAAGAAAAATAAAATGAAATTCTTAACCCAGCTGCTTCCTTCTATCCTTCATTGAAGAGATTCGATACCCTATAGTAGTAGTGTTTAGCATGTCTTGGAGGACATAAACAAAATAGAAGATACAAATTTTGTCTTTCAAAACTCGTCATGAAGCCGGGGATTTAGCTGAGTGGCATAAGTGCCTGCCTGGCAGGTGGGAGGTCACGAGTTTCATCCCCAGTACCAAAAAAAAAGTTTCTCATGAAGTCTAACTGTAGATCCTCAGTAAAAGAGTCCTTGTAAAACATTGCAAATTTCTGTGCACTTGCCCATGACAGCAATTATATTTGTAGTGTTACTAATTTTGAAAAATGGTCGAAAGTTCCTATGAATTCAATCATACTCTTAAATTTAACTAAAGCCTTTACATGAATCTGAAAAGTTGTAAAAATGCATTTTTGAGAAATCATTATTTAGCCTCCAAAATATTATTGATCAAATTGCCCAGACAATACCTTGTAGCTACAGGCCACAAGCAGGGAATTACTGCTACAGATGAAAAATCTGAAAATACTACAGCCAGATCCAATTTAATAATCTGATAGAATTGGAAGTGATTATATGATTCATTTTAAAGAACAAAAGAGAAATTTTACCTGCTGCAACATATCTTCACACACACACACACACACACTCACTCCTTTTAGGTTCTTGCCTTGCTGTACTCTGCGTTCCCATTTTTTTGAAATTTTAGCATCCAGCGTAGATATGGCTTCATAAACAATTGCTGCTCAACTGCATCCCTTCCAGAACAGTGACCAAACAATCACATATACCTTTACAGAAGTTTTTTCCCTACCTTTCCAAGTTTGGATAAAGGCATTATGAACACTGAGTAGATGACAAGTTCCTTCTTCATGAAAGGAGTCAAGGTAAAATATACCAGTATTTTGGTTGGTATGAAGACTTAGAAAACATCCAAAGAGTACCATCACGATACTGTATACTCAGGAAGCAACTGAATATTAAGGAGGTAAGAGTTGTAGCAATAGTACGAAGCACAAATATTCCTAAATAAAGCATTCCCTTGAATCTGATCATACTACAGAGTATTACAAGAGCTCATCACACAGTGTAAAGTGGTACACTACACAGATAAGCTGGCAGAGCAGTTAAGAAAAGAAACAAGGCCTCACTGCAAGCAATGTCCGCATGGAAAACTAAAATATCAACTATATCTTAACATGCAGGCAAAATTTGAAGAAGTTAGGGAAATAAGTCCCACATTTAGAGAAAATCAATAAGTAGAAGTGAGTATTGATTATATAAGTAAGAGTCAGGAGAAACAAGGTTTGAAAGATGTGGTAGTGCAACATTCTGAACTACCCCAGTACAGGATAGAAGAATTCACCCTTGTAGGAAATGAGAATCTACAGATAAATGTCACAGTGAAAAGAGTATGTCAGTTTTCCAAAGATATGAGGGGTATTTATTACTACACACAAACTTCATGAAAACTCCAGGTTTTCAAGTAATTAACTATAAAGCCATAATTAATTTGTACAAAAATCTCTAGACAACAGATTTCATTTTCTCTTTGAGTCACAGATTTTAAATCTCCAAAATGGAGAGAGCAATATATACCTCATCAAGTTGTTATGAAAATTAAATAAAACAGTCTTCATGAAATACATTAGTACATTGCCCAGCATACAAGAGTTCATAAACAGAAGCACCTTATTGGTAAGAGTCATCATTATTATCATCAATATCAATAACAAAATACCAGAGGAAGAAAATTAGCAAGCTATGGTAATAATCTAATACTTAAGCCTAGATAATGGGCTGCACTATATCATGTTGAGGTCACAGAGAGGAGGGAGTGACTTCCAAAGATATGCAAAAGAGATATTCAAAAGGATTTGGGGACAGTCTGTACATGAAAGGTAAAGAAGAAAGGAGTGAGACAGAGTTCAAGGCATAGAAGATTCTGATCATGGAAGTACATGCAAACATCAAGAATGGAGAAATGAACTAGAAATAGCTGGTGGTAGTGGAGATTAATTTCTTTTTTAAAACATTGATTTTGAGATGTTTAAAATATGCTCAAATAATGTTATTCTACTCACATTTAACAATATTATGCTAATATCTATGGGACAAAAATGAAAGTTTGAGAACTAACTATATAAACAAATGATAGATGAAGATGAACAAAAGATAAACTTTCCAGGAGGAGAGCAAAGGTTGAATAACAGAGCCTGAAAAATAACTACAACTATGGAATAAGGATAAAACTGTAAGAAGTATTTAAGGAAGGAAAGAGAATAGGCAGCTAATATTGTTTGGACAATTAAATACTTACATGTTGTACTCTAGCAAAAGATAACAGTATTCAATGAATTAACCATTGTTACTCTCTTATTACCTTGTTAAAATTTTGTTTTATTTTTTCTATTTAAAAAACATGAACATCTATAATACAATGCAGTACAGTAAGTCCCCAACTTACAAACAATTTCCATTCTGGGAGGATTGTTCATAAGTTGAATTCCTTCATATCCCACCAAGTGAGTTTATATAGTACACCTATGAAATTTTGCAACAGGAATGTCCATATGTTGCGGACTTACTATATAAAGGATTCAAATTAATCACATAAAATAATTCCCAAGATAAAGTTGGAATGGTTTTTCAAAAAGAAATTTGCATCTTTCTGGTAGAGGTTAGGGTTTCCTGCTAATTAAAAGGGAATTATCACTTACTAAGTTAAAAACGCATCTGCTACATTTTTTTTTCAAAAGAATGATGCTAAGTACTATCAGGAAAGCAATAAAATATAAAAACTCTGTCATAAAGGGCAAGATATACTAACACATGCATATATAAACATTTAAATCAGTCAGGCATGGTGACCCAAGCCTGTAATCCTAGCACTCTTGGAGGCTGAGACATGAGGATCACAATTTGAAGCCCAGCCTGAACAATCGAGTGATTCAGCAAGACCTGGGATGTAGTTCAGTGTGAAGGCCTTGGGTTCAATCCTTGGTACCACAAACAATAAATATATAAGGAAACAAACAAACAAATCCTAATATCTGAGTAAAGTAGCAATGTAAGAAAATATTTATCACAGGGAAATATGTAACCAAGTGCCAGATAACGAAAAAGAGTGATTTATTTGTTCTGTAGTCCTCAAGAACGGATTTCTGGAGGATGTGAATCTTAGCCATGGATTAGTAAACATTTAGCTGGAATATACTTCTGAGACATTAAACTATTAATCTTGACCATGAAATCTATCTAAAAGAATCTATTATGAATATCAAGCACCACAGAGGCTACAAAATTAAAAGTCTCTCCAGGGTACTTTCACAGTATGACAATATCAATTTTATGAATGCAACCTTCCAAACCTTGGAAAATAAACTCAGAAGAAAAATATCAATAGTGGATGAACCTGGCTTCGATCCACATCTTTCCAAGTCTCATTTTTCTATACACAAGTCAAAGCTAGAGATCATTAAATGCCAAAGAATGACCAGGAAAATCAAGTAATGACCTGATCTAGTTGAGGAGCCTTGCATTCAGGGAATGGAAATATGCATTGTATAAAATTAAAGAGCAATGTAATCTTTTTAATTCTGATCCTTTGGGAGAATTCAGGAGGATAATACAAGAGCCAAAAGAAAAGGTCTAGGGTAGTTTGGCCTGGAGGAATATTGGCTTTGAAGGGCAAAGGGAGAGAGAAAGTAGAGAAACAAGGACTTTGCTTTGCTGGTAAAGCCTGATATTAAGATGCAGGAAATTATTTTTAAATTATACATGTGTCTCATTCTGCACAGCACTGGACTGCTTACTGTGTCTGAAGTATAAAAGTGGCCATGTCCCCAAGAAGGAATTACCCTTTACGGAGAATATTAAGTTGTTGCCCTTTTGAATTTCCCAAAAAGAACCCACTGAAATTTCTCAATAAGACTGGGAAATAAGACTGCTTTGTAGAAACAGGAACAGCAAGATAGTGTATGCTGACAGGAAGATCTTGCTTTAAGCAAATCTAATGTGTGATTTTGTTTCTTTGCATAAGAGATCATGTGAGAAAATTATGAGATTTGCAAAGCACTATTTGTTGCAAATAATAATAGCAAACACTATTTTTACTATTGTTATTTTCTCAAAGCAATGAACTAAATATTCCATGGCAATAATCCCCCACCCAGCCCCAGAATTCACTAGAGGCTATTGCACAAAATGAATTCTGGAGGTGAAGACAAGGATGACTGGCTATGTTTTCTATCTTTCAGTAAAAATCAAACCAAAATGGTAAAGAAAGGAAGGAAAGCCAGTCCTCAGGCAAACCATTAAGACTGCACAGCTTGGAAGGAAGTCTAACTAGTAGCAAATTCAGGTATATTGGAGGTAAAGAAGGATCATGACAAAGACAGAATGAATGAAAAGACGGGGCCAGGTGGACAAGGACCCAAACTGAGCAAAAGTGCCAGCAGAGGCAATGTGATAGTTGCAATTTTCTAGCTGTTCTCATGAAGCCTGTGGTCCCGTTATCTTTTTTATTTCCTTTGGGGTTTAGAGACAGTACTTTGTGACAACCAGGTTGACACCTAAAATAATCGAACAAGGAGTTATAACCAGAAAATGTCTGCTATTTGGCACTGGTATTGTAGACACAGTGCCCTGATTTTTATTTGGCTACAGAAATGAGTGCTGGGGATGTCAGGTAATAAGAGCCTGGAGCACTAAGGCAAAATGAGAAAAATAGGAGATTTTCACACCACAGCCAATGACTTTGTTGGTTGTCAGAAGCACTGGGAGTGGCTGCAGACCTAGATTATGTGTTTTTGTCACCCAATTAATGACGTTGAGCTTTGATTCTCCAGTCTAGTACAATCCTTTAATATCCTTTGTTAAAATAATGGAAAGACTTAATATTTAAGAATTTTCTTCTGCCACACTTAAGACATATTGCAATTACCTGACTGCCAAAGTCTGAGTTTTCAAACAAGAGTTTTAGGGCAGTTCAACTTCTTTGTTCCTAAATGGACTAAGTAGCATCTACTGTATTCATAGTACTCTTAAGGGATATAAATTAAAAACAAATGGAGTGAGAATATGAATTATATTGTGATGAGTCATAATGCAGTTAAGAATCTCTTTCCAGGGGCTAAGGGTATAGCTCAGCACTAGGTGCACTTTTAGCATGTGTGAAGCCTTCAGTTCGATCCCCAGCACTTCCAAAAAGAGTTAACAATAATCTATTCCCATCTGAATCTGAACCATCTAATGCTCCCTGGCATTTTCTTACATGACTTGTTTGCATATGTATTACAGCAGATACATCCATACTACTTGGAATCAGGGGCTATTTTCTATTTCTTTGAAATCCTGTATAGCACTAGATAGTGTCTGACAAGTACAGATACTGAAGCACTTGCCTTCTCAGGCAAATGAATGTCTGAAACATAAATAATTCAGCTTGAGATAAAACAAGGTGCTACAGTTGCCACTGCAGCTCCAGATGTGCCCTGTTTAAGTATGGCCATTGTGGGTTCATACACAAAGCTGAAATCTCCCCCATTTCCCATTCTAACAATGAGTATAAGTGGACAGGACATAATCAGATAGGTGATTATCAAGCAGGTTGACAAAAGAATGCTATAGAGACAAGGAACAGATAGAAATCTTCCCATGCAGTATAAAACTCTCTAGGGAAATACAGATGCAGATAGTTTTTTTAAAAAATTATTAAAATGGTCTTTTCTTTGCCGTGTTTATAGTAGGCATGCTGTTTTGAAATTTAGAATAATCTTAAGGGCATGATATTTTCATGTTTATGAAGGAGTAGTGTCTTAGTTACTTTTCTCTCAGTGCTGAGACAAAATATCTGATATCCAAAGTTACAGGGAGAGCAAACAAGCCCAGTCTGGGAACCAGTGCCATGTGCGGGCCACCGCCAGACTGGGAAAAGCCAGATCCTAGCCCCTTCCAGCTCACAGGCTGGCAATATAAGAAGTACCAACCCCCCTACCTCCATAAGCAACCGGTTTATCCTGGGAAACACAGGCTGTGATGGTAGCTATGGAGGTGAAATTCAATTGGATGCCTGTGGTGCTTTGGTACTTCACTAATGTTGCAGGTCTAGGGCCAGAGGTCTGATCATAGGTTCAGGGGGCAGTGGTACACAGTGTGGCATCTAGGGGGGATCTCCTTCTGAGGATAGCAGCCATTGTTAATTCCGTACAGTCTTGTTTTGGAAGTCCTATATTGTTTCCATCATTTTGTTGTATTGGGTTTTATTCTCTTTGTTTTGTTTGATTATGTTAAATCTGATGGCAGGAGCAGCTATTTCAAAGATAGCAAGATATATATTATGGTACTAATTTTTCATTTACTATTGGCTTGCTTTGAAATCCTTTACTGCATTCATTGTATTGTTTTTATTGTTTCTATTCTATTCCACCCTGTTTGATTTTTCCTATGTCTGAAGCTATCTGCAGCTATTTTGAAGACATCAGAAATCATTATGGTAACTATTGTTGACTTTGTAATGTTTTGAAGTCCTGTATCTCTTACACTGGTTTGTTTTGATTGGTTTCATTCCATTTTACCCTCTTAAACTTAAAAAAAAAAAGTTAAAGGGGGAAAGGTTTTATTTAGCTAACAATTTTTAGAGGTTTCAGTCCAAAATCGGCTGACCCCAACTGCAGGGGAGAACAGTTCATGGAGCCTACAAGACAGCAAAAGCAACAAGAACCTTGACAGCATCTTTCCGCCTCTTCTATCTTACCCAGACTACTGGGATTAGGATGGTGCTAAACTAATTAGTGGACAGATTTAGGAGTTTATATGTCCTTAATCCCAGCATTGCACCATGAATCAATCACATACTCTAGATCTAGCAGCCACTGAAAAAGCCCGTGTGGAACCACATGAAGCTTTGGCTAAACACAAGCTTTGACAAGTGGCATGAATTCAAAAATAAATACTTGTATTTATCTGGGAAGCAAAATAATGTTTAATTCTACCTTTTGTTCACAACACCTAGTACAGAGCCTGGAATGTAAATGTGTTCTGTAGAAGTCTGAGTTGTGTAGGACAATGGATAAAAATGAATGAATGATAGGAAACATGAATTAACAACAAAAAGTCACACGAGCAACCTTGAAATCTTGTTTTCTTGCTAGTGCTATGATACAGTATCTTTTCACTGAAAGCATTTAGTATGATAAATATGGAAGGCTGAAAATTACCAGATCCTGCTATCAAAATAACTGGCACTATTAAAAACCAGGAGAAGGCTTTACAGAGAAGGTTGCAGTGACTTTATTAGGGAATTTAACTGTATTAGTCAGGTCATGGGACAAATGTACTAATGGTCCGGATACCTAAAATGACTGCCCGTAGCAAAATGACAAATTATTCCAAACTCTTCCTTTATAGATCAGAGACCTTAAATGTGAGCAATTTAAACATCTGTCAGTCATTAGTGTTTTCTTTCAAAATTTTTGTTTTTTCCATCTTTCAAACACATAGTAGGATTGTGCTTCCTGGTTTGTTTGGGGATCTGGGTGGTTCTACATGACAAGTTCTGGTCAATGAGTTGGATTTTAAACCAAAGACTTGTCATTGTAAGAACCTTCAGAGTTCCTTTTTTCCTCTGCCACAAAGACTAGCAATGTTTCTGACAGCTGCTTTTCTCCCATCCTGAGTCACTGAATGAGCATTATAAAGGAGAGGGCCCAGAAGACCTGCAATAGCCTGCAGAGGCAGAATTTAAATCTCTTACATTTGAAATCACTGGGAGTTTGGCACTTGTTATTTTCAAATTTAATCTATCCTAATACAACTTTTTATACTACAGTCAAGGTAGTACCTATCTTTTGACAAGTTCTGACCCAGTGTCCAAAGGTTAGAGTTTAATTGCAGCTAGAAAATAATATTCCATTTAAAATGAAATAGGGAAAACAAGATTTGTGTTTAATCACTTAAGTATGAATAAAAAGAAGAGCATGTAAAAAAGGAGATATATGCCAGCAAACACAGTAGTTCTGACATGAAAAACAAAGACAAATTTTGAAAGAATTTCAGGTGGCAGGAACAGACTCTCACCATCCTTTGCTGTACTGGAACTCCATGAAATACATAGGGAAATGTCTTGAGAAACTAAAATAGCAGACCACACTCAAGATGGCCCACTGAAAATAGACTGTCCTTGAGACAGGAACGGGAATTCCTTAGAGGAAAAGTGCGAGGGAAGGGGAATTCAGTAAAGACATGTACATGAGTCATTCTAAAACTAACACAATAATCCTTTCCCTCTCTATAGCCCTGCATTACATGAAGCTCTTTTGTGTGTTTCCTCCTTTAAGCCTACAACTAACTGAAGAGATATATAGTACAGTAAATATTACTTGCATTTAATTGATAAAAATACATCCTGCTAGGCTGTGGATTGTTTAAGATAAAATATCTAATACATGATAAAGGTGAGATTAGAACATATATCTCCTAATGCCTACTCCACAGGCCTTGGATAACACATATATCCCCCCCTAAAAAAAGGGAAGTCATCTACTTGATATAAACCATTCTGGCAGAACTAATAGCACACAGTTGGGTTCCTAAAATCCCTTGTGATCCAAATATGAGCATTATTTGCTTAACTACAACCTCAACAATGAGTACAATAGTGAAATTTATATTCTGTCTGAAGATGAGGCACTTAACAAAGATGCTATATACTATGCATTAAACATGCAATCTCGTTAATTCATTTCTCAGCAGATGATGATTCTGTATATAAATTAGCACTATGCTTTTTCAGATCCAACAGATGTTTCTGGGTATTTATTTTTATAATTTTTCTCACTTGAGACATTACATGCAGAAAGTAGGCAATACATATACTGATGGGACACTCTTCTTACAGTGGGGCCTGACGATTACAACCTCAAGTCCATCAACTAGGATTCTGGATAAAGTTCTTAACTTTACATTGTTTTAAACATATGTGAAGGTATGGACAGCTATGTTGAAGAGAATGAGAGACACTATGGCAGCCATTGTTGGCTTCCTTATTGACTGGTCTTGAAGACCTAAAATGCCTTCCTCATCCTGTTCAGACCAGTTCCATACTATGTTGTTTTGTGTGAATTCTCTATATGTGAAGATATGGACAACTATTCAGAAGAAAACAAGAGACAATATGATAGATAGTGAAGATCTCTGATTGTCTTGCTTTGAAATTTATGTCTGTTATATTGCTTGCTTGTGTTCTGCTTTGTTGTGTTTAATTTTACCCTCTTTAAAATAAAAAAAAATTAAAAAGTCTCTATTTCTAGGGACATAATGAAAGTCTTCACTTAAATTTACTTAGCAGTTATGCAGCATTCATTGAGGTAATCTCCAAGATAGTCCTGACATATAGAAAGTATTGCCAACTTTGCCAATCAACACTCAAAAACCAGACACATAGCAGAAAGAAAAGTGTTCATATTGCATTCAATGTATGTATGAAGAAAGTGTATCTCATTCATTTATTCTATCACTAATTCAATATTCCTCATCCACCCTTATACATTTGGTAGAAGAGAAAATTTTTTCTAGCTCTCTTTGTTCACTTCAGCCCAATGTAATAATTTAAACTCTTTAAGGTTAGATAAATTTAGACAAATTTAGATAAAGTTAGATAAATTTAGTCTTTAAAATGATCTTTCCATCTCCTTGTTCACTCCCCAAGAGAACATCTGGGCTTTATGAGAGTGCTTTCATACAAGAAAATACTAAACTGGGCCCCTTTAATCTATTTAATCAGATATCTTGAAAGACAAGAATAAAACATAAGTGGGCAAGTGTGCCTAAATTCTAAAATTAATATTTTACAACACCAATACAAGAATTTTGAGAAAGGTATTCAAATTCTGCTTCATAACCCTTATACATCGCTGATATAAATGAACTAAATTTGAGGAGTAGTTAGAAATTGGAATGAAACAATCTTTTTCAGAAATACTACTCTCCATTCCCTCCATAGTAGAAGAGAGTCGGTATTTTCCTCTTACACCAAGCCAATTGAGGGATACCTTAAGAATAGAGAGCTTGTCTGGGAATTTAGCTCAGTGTCATAATTGCCTGCCTGGCAAGCACAAGGTCCTGAGTTCAATTCCTGTACCCCCCCCCAAAAAAAGAACAGAGAGCTTACACTTTGTCCACTGCTACTTGGGGTCAAGGGAGTCTAATGTCTAGCTTGTAAATCAAGAAAGCAAGAGCTGTGGTTGGATAGCTGTTCTGAGAGGCTGGTGCACTAACCATGAACTATACTTACTTTCAGAATTTGTTCACATAAATGATACATTAGTACCTGCTTCAGACCATATATTAATTTCCTATTTCTCCCATAAAAAATTGCCACAAAGTTAGTAAGTTGATGCATATTTATTGCCTCACAAATTTGGGAGGGGGGACAGAAGTCCTAACTGAAGCTAAAATCAGTCAAGGTGTTGGTAGGGCTGATTCCTTCCATGGGCTCAATGGGATAATCTTTTCCTACTCTCTTCCTGCTTCTGGAGACTGCTGGCCTCCCTCAGTTTTGGCCAGATCACTCCAATCTCTACTTCCCTTGTCATGCTACTTTCTTTGGTCTTGATATTATGCCTCCCTCTTGTAGGAAATTTGTAATCAAATCAACCCCTGCATGATAATCTATGGTAATCTCCTGATTTTGCAATTGTCAATAACATCTTCAAAGTCTCATTCTCACTATGTAGCTCAAGATGGCCTTGAATTCAGTATGTACTCCAAGTGAGCCTTAAACTTATGGTGACCTTTCTGCCTCAGCCACCCAAATGCTTGGATTACAGGATTGTGACACCATGCCCAGCTGCCTAATTTACCTTGTAAGGTAATATACTCTCAGTTTCTAGAGATTTGGACATTGACGTCCCTGGGAGATCATTATTCAGCTTACTACAGAGCAAAAGTGAGTTTTTCTCAATACTCTGCCTCAAGAGGGCTTCCAAACTTGAACAATAGGACATCAGAAAAAAGAAGCCGAGATTATTATCCAAATCAAGATTTGGCAGACATGAGAGGTAGTTCCTTTATGTCCATACAGACACTTTTAAATTTGTTAAGGGTCTTGGAATTAAGAGATTATCAAATAACCCCTCAAGACAACTCAACACAGGCTTATATCCTTGCCAGTCGAGACATCAAAGTCAGACCATAGTGATACACTTCAGTTGAGATTCTTCTTATTCCATACCTCTCATTCTTCCACCCACTATGACCTGAAAAGTTCATAAATACTGGCTATCAAACAGGAGGAAGGGGTATAAGGAGATGCACAATGAGAAGAGTAAAGACAGTAAAACTGTTCCCTCCTTTGTACTACAGGTTGCCAAGTATGAAATAGACTAAACTCTGAAAAAGTCTGAAAAGCTTTAACTTCAAGCAAAAGTCAAAATATTGACTATTTCATGTGACTTGACATTTTAATTACACCAGTGAGAAAATTCTTATGGTAAAATGTGACCAGAGGACTTTTAATTATTCAAGAGCTCTAGAGATTACCAAAATTTTCTCCAGTGGCAAAAAAGGAACCCAAGCAGTAAGTAGGTTTCACCAGGCTATAAAGCCGGTGTGAAGAATACAGATGCTTTATGGATTGATTTTATTGCATTCTACTTTTTTCATTGTAAACACTGCATAACCTGTGATACCATGAAATGTAGGGGAGGCTCACAATTGTGTAAATTTCCCTGTTGTCCTCCAACTCCCTGATTCTTTGAGACTGTGTGGCAATGTGCCTTTTCTGCCTGATCACTGCTCGTTCTGCTGGTATTTGTTAATGAAGCCAGAAAATGATGAACTTAGATATGCTTTCTGTTAGCATGGTAAGGGCTTGATAATCTTTGCTGTTAATTAGTCTCCATTTTGGCATTTGTTGGCACAAGAGATCGCCAAATGTTTGCCTGTGGCTTATATTTGGTCTCAGTTCAAGCTAACCACTTAACAACCCTCATGTTGAGATACACTTCACCCCTGTCACTGTATCCCTCTAACAGACTCCATAGCCAAACTCTCAGTTAATTTCCATGTGTCTTTCTCCCTAAGATCTATGGTTTCCATGACTACATCATAGAGCAAGTCCAGCTATATATTTTTGAGGACTAAGTAGAAAATAAAAATATGAGGCCCTTTGTTAAAAATGAAGAATTTTGAGATAGTATAAGCAGATCATTTATTAATCTAAGTGCAGAGCTTGAGATTGACTGCTGGGACGCATGCAACTTCCCAGAAGCACTAGTCAACCCATGTTATACCACTACGTTTACATTGGTGTGGCCTTTCCCAGCCAAGGAGATAAGAGTCAATTCAGTTATGGGGAAAAAGAAATTAGTGGAATACCCTTAAATAATAATCCTGTGTTTCAAATATCTCAGCTTTGTAAAGCACTTTATAACTTGGGAGTTTGCAAACTAGGGGTTTTCCATTTGTTCTTTGTAGCATCTTCAAATAGTACATAAGCATGACTTTTGTTTCACACTTGAAGAATTGAAGGCTACAGAGGATAAAGAATTTACCCAAGAATACACAGTTGAGAATGTAATGCAATACACAACTCCTAATTAGTCTGACTGTAATTGTAGTTAATAAATTCTACATCTTTATCTTATTGTATCATCAGAGTCATAAGATTCTCATTGTGTGAATCAAAAATTTTGCTGCCTTTTCCATCTTTCCACAGTGGGTGTCCCCATTTGTCCCACAGTGGGTGAACAATGAGAGTAGACTTGCCTCCTCTCTGTCACTGCCCTTCATCTTTACATCTTCATTCTCCTTCTTACTCTCTTACCCATAGACTGTACAGTGCTAGGGACCTGGTCAGCAACAGTTCAACTACTACTCAGCAAGGGCACTAGTCAGGACTAGATGTAGAAAAACAATTAAGGAGATACCAAGTGATCATTTTGGTTATGGGAGTGTGCAAAGATACTACTGGCCAATAACATTCTTTCTACTGGAAAAATGATGGTTTGAACCCTTCTGTAAAATTATTACTTGGACTTTGTCAGTTTATTCAAATGCAAGTTCCTTGGCATAATGATATTGTAATGCACTAAGCTATTCAAACTCTGCTATGAATATGTTCTAATTCCTTCATAAACCCAGGTTTTGTCAGGATATAGAGAGCATGCGAAGCTCCCCCAAAAGCTAAGGTGGACACCCAGTAAGGGAACAACCAGTAGAAAAGAGTGTTCTCCTACACCTACTTCCCAGTTATGCCTATTGATCTTCTTTGTCTCATAGAAGCCCCAAGTGATGGGAACACCGATATTTCAGCAGCCAGATCCGCTGATGTGTAGTGGCATGTGCCTGTATACTAGTTCCCTGGAAGGCTAAGGTAGGAGAAATATAGTTCAAGTCCAGCCTGAGAAATTCAGTAACTTAGTGAGACCTTGTGTTAAAAAAAAAAAAAAAAAAAAACGGAAGACTGGATGTGACTCAGTACAAAGACTCTGGGTGCAACCCCTAGTAACATAAAAACTGAAGCCAGAATCCTGTAAGGTGAATGTGTTTTGCCATGCTTTTCAGTTATAATTCTATTCTCCCAAGTGGAAGGGAAAGTCTGCAACCTAGGGTCTCATTCTGCAAGTTCCATTTAAGTTTCCTCGCATTTGCTAAAGGGGATGAAATTCTGAAAAAAATTCTGAATCCCAGTTCTGTAGAGATGAAAAAAATCAATAGAGGTTTATAAAACATACGGTCAAAATTACACATAAAATGCTTTCTCAGGACTAACTTTTTAAAGATAAATATATACATGACAAGTACAGTACTCAAATACTTATCAAGTAATAGTTGCCGTTTGCTCAGATAGTTGGAAAATTAAAATGGTATGGGGCCAAGGATGTAAAACTTCTGATTTACAATGCAGCATCACTGAATTAATAAAAATCTGATATCATTAGTATTCCAGAGGCGTCTATAAAAACCTGTTATACAACTAAAAGAGGTAAGAGGTTTTTTAAAGACTAAAACATTTTAAACACTTTTCTCTAAAATAACTGCCGAAGTACAAAGCATGTCAGTGTTGAGTTCTTTACAAAAGATACCAAAAAGCTCTTTCAGGGCTGTGTGGCAGCCATATTTGACAAAATAACACTCTAGCCCCCAGTTTTTTACAGAACTTCCACCTACACAATTCCCTTCCTCAGAAACAATTACCCTTTCTCCTCTTCTGGCACTAATCTTGAGTGTCTGCAGTATATAGTTCAGGAATAAAAGCAATCTAGCTCTGCAGGTAAAGTCAGTATCTCACCAGAGAGAAGCACCTTGGGACAAGTAGATAAGAGAAGTCAGTGTCCTTATCTGCAACAGGAAGTCTTGTAAAGCCAGAGATTACAGAAAAGTTCCTGAGCCACACAGCTTTACCCTTTGAGGTCACAGCCCAGGAGCACCTAATATAAAAGTACACACACGCACACACGCGCACATACACCCACACTCACCTGCACACATGCACACACACATTCATTGTCAGTTACAAGTTAAGCATTCCTAAAGACTGACTGATTCATAACTACAAATGAAAGTGAAATAGGCAAATTGAAATCTGTCAAGGTCACTGCTAACAAACAGTCCCATTTTTCTACTAAATTCTTAACCCTCTGCTTGAACAGAATCTCCATAGGAGTACAGGCCAGATTTATTCATTATTTAGGGCCTGACACAAAATAGGTGATCTGTAAATCAAATGATGATGAGGAAGTTCAGCCTGTGTTCCAGTGCATCTCATAGAGAGCCCCGTTCCCACAACCATTTTTTAATAAGTAGGAATAAAGAGATGTCTTTGTTGATAACTTCAAGATAATTCCATAGTACTTCCATTACCCTTTCATCGTTTTGTCTGTTAAAGAAGAAAAAAATTCTAAAATACTAAGGCTGGAACTGTGTTTGGAGTCTCTCCATTATTACAACCTGCAATGATTGGAGGACCACACGGGAAAATGTATGCAATGGAGTACTCAAGAAAGCCAAATCCTGGGTACTGAATTCTAAAGCTCAGAAAAAATTCCATGGAAGCCACAACATGGAACTTAATTTCAGGAAACTGTGCAGGCTTGAGTGAGGAGTATGTCAGTAGTAATCAGTATGAAATAAAATCAAGGAATCTTCCCTGATGACATATTCTGTACCAAACCCCCACAACCACTGCATTATATGGCAGGTACGAACATAAGAGAAAGTACTAGTAATAAATGAGACTGAACTTCCAACCAGAATGATAAATTAGAGCATCAAAGTAGAATAAATTTGATTTGAGATAAATATACAAAATATTTCTTTTATGCCTGAGTTTATTAAGAAAAATTTATACACACTACACTCTTTACTAACTCTCCTTTCCTCTGTCAGAAATTCAGACCCACCAAGTATTTTAGGTATAGAGGCTTCATGTGCTTGAGAGTTACACAGAATATCTCATTCATCCTAAGCAAACTCACAATGAAAAATATTGAGTGTTTAATGTAGTCATTTCACTCAAGCAAAATCAGCATTGTGAATAATTATGTATGATATGGATCCTTCTCCAGCTTTGCTAACATGGCTTATGCTGTAGTTTTATATTCACAGATATCTCAATCCAGTACCGAAGCAGGGGAATGAGCACAGGGGATTTCTCCAACTAAGCATTATACAAAAAACAGCTGGATTTGCTGAAGTTTTCCTGAGGTTCATGAGCTACTGCTGACAGTAAAACACAAAACAGAACTATGAAGACTTTACACAATCATGTCTTGTTAGATTCACTCCTGGGTCTGAGAAAGATGTCACAATCAGTCAAATTAACACATGTATCACAGTATGCACCAGCGTCTTCCCAAGCTTTCACAACAACTTGATTAGTATTAACAGCAAAACAAGGAAAAGGAGCATTAAGGGATAAGCTATTCAGTCATTAAGGTATGAATTAAATCAGTTGATTGGTAATTAAGCCTTAGCTTATGTTGGTCCCTGCTGGAAATACCTTTCTTTCCTCTCCAACTACATTCATCTTCCAACGTCTGGCTCCAACTTCACCAACTATGTGAGGTTTGAAGTGTTATTTGAAGCTGGTGCTATCCAATCAAAATCTTGTACAGCTGCGTTATTGCAAAAGGTACTAATTGCTTCATCTATGTGAAATATAATTTCCTTGATTATGAAAGAGCTTTTATTTCTTTTGTATCTCTTTAATTAGAGGCTCTTCAATTAATGAATTTCACAGATAACTAAAGTTGCTGCAAAACGACGGGGATCGCATAAATGGTTGCAAAATTTTGATTTGGCTAAATAAGGAAATTTAAAAACAACTACAAACTCTTTAATAAAGATGAACTAGCTAACAAGGAGTAATAAGAACAACCTTCCCTCCCGAAACAACTGGAAAACCTGGCATTGATATGTTTACAATCCCTATGAAGCAACAGGATAAAGTAGCGAAAACTGTGGGGCCCAAAATTGAAATGAATAGACACTTCTCAAAAGAAGAAGTACAAATGGCCAATAAGCACATGAAACAGTATTCAGCATATTTGACTATTAGAGAAACCCAAACCAACATAGCTCTGTGATTCAATCTTACTTGGAAAGAGTGGCTATTATCAAGAACTCAAAAAACAGTAAATGCTTGTGAGGCTGTGGGGAAAACACAAAAGTCCCATCTGTATTGGGATGGCACTATAAATCAGTGCAACCTCTATGACATAAGCAATGCAGATGCCACAGAGAACTAAAAATACAAATTCCATTTAACCCAACAATGCCTCTTTTGGTTATCATCCCCCAAATGTTGAAAGTCATCGTATTGCAGTGACACATGTATACCCATGTTTGTAGCACCACATCTCATAACAGGTAAATCTAAGGCAACCCGTGTGCTCATCAAAAGATGAATGTGGCATACATACACAATGTGGCATACATACACAATGGAGTACTACTCAGTCACAAAATGGATAAATTTGAGTTACATATAGGAAAATGGATACACCTTGAGCCCATCATGCTAAGCAAAATAAATCAAACACAGAAGGTTAAATATCACATGGTTTCACTTTTATGAAAAATCAAAAATATAAATAATTTAAAAAACAAAATAATAAATGATAGCAAACAGAAAGGTAGCCTTTGTGGAAATGAGAAAGGGATCTGAGGATGGAAAGAGATGGGAAGGTAGAGCAAAAGTGATTAAAATTCAATGTAAGTATGCACTTAATAATTCTGAAATTAGAAGTACAATAGTCAAAATGAATACAGCTAGAGAATTTAAGAGAAAATAAAATATACCCAAATGCTAATTAAGTAACTAGAAACAGGTCAGAAAAAAAGCAGAAAGAAACATGGGAAGAGAAATGTTTAGGGGAAACCAATATATGTACTCAAAGGGGAAAGCAGAAAAAGAAAACAAAAGAAGCAAAATTTCATGGTATAATGACTGAGAAATTTCTAAAACTAGAGAATGAAATCAGAGGTTTCAGAAGTTCCCTATAGGCGGTGTTGGAAGTGCATGTTTATAGTTCCAACTCCTTGGGAGGTTGAGGCAGGACAATCTTAACCTTAATATAAATTTAAATGCATAATTTAGAAAAGATTAAAGATTGAAACTTAGTGAGATATATATATATATATATATATATATATATATATATATATATATATAATATTTCCCCAGAATGAATTTATTTGTTGTGTATTGCAAACATATACTAATAAAAAAGGGGAAAAGAGAAAACATCAATGACATCAGCAAAGAGATCAAAAACTCCAGCCCACGGGCTAGTCATCCACTTTTGTAGTCTTATTGGAGTAGAGATATATCCATGTACCTAAGGAAGTTTGTGTGCTGCAACCTAAGAAATGAGTTAATTCTGACAAAGACTACATGGCTCATTAGCCTAAACTCTCTTCTATCTGGAGCCTTAAAAGCATTTGCTGGCAAAACAGGCTTTCCACATGCCAGAGATTAAAACCAGACCCATGTCTATCACCATGCACTAAACTAAAGTCAAAATGGATCAAAGATATAACAGTTAAAATAGAAACTAAATTTACTGAAAAGAAAATATACAGAAATCTCAGTGACATAGGTGTAGTCAGAGTCTTCATGAACAAAACCCAGACTGTGAGGGAAGTTTTACAAAGAATCAACAAATGAAATCTCACCTTATTAAAAATATTTTGTACAACAAAAGAAACCACCAATAGATTGAAAAGAAAACCCACAGAGTGAGAATAAAATTGCAGCCATCTCTCCAACAGACAAAGAACTTATATCTAGAATATATAAAGATAATTGGAAAAAATCAAACCCCCAAATTCAAAGACTCAGCCCGAAAATGGACATGTGAGATGAATACACACTTCTTAAATGAAAAAATGCAAATGGCAAATAGATATATGAAAAAATGTTCAACAACACTGGCCATTCGAGAGATGCAAATTAAAACACTTAGATCTTATGTCACTCCAGAAAGAATGGCAATCATCAAGAAATCAATCAATATCAAATGCTGGAGGGGCTGTGGTGAAAAAGGAAACTTCTCCACTGTTGGTGGGAGTATAGACTGGTGCAACCACTTTGGAAATCAATGTGGAAATCCCTCAGAAAACTAGGATTAGTGGTCATGGTCAATTCAGCTATTCAACTTCTGGGTATTTTCCCAGAATAATTAAAAACATCATACCTCAGCAATATATGTGCACCCATGTTTAATTAAATCTTGGAAACAACCCAAAAGCCCATTAATCACGGGTTGGATAAAAAAAGATATAGTCTTTTTATACAGTGGAGTACTACTCAGTCATGAAGGACTCTCACACAGGTAAATGGATGAAACTCGAGATCATACGCTTCAGTGAAATAAATCAGACCTGTATGTGTAAACACAGTATTGTCTCACTAGTGTAAGAAATGGAATGAGTAAATAAGATCCAAAATGTACAATAGCTATTGTAAACTGAGTATAAACTGTTCAAAGGGAAAGATAAACTAAGATGGAGGAAATGGGAAAGGTAGAAAGAGAAAAATATATGTCTGTGGATACATATATATATATACATATATATATATATATTTCTATTAGTTCATTAAAAAAATTTGAGCTAATATTGTTTGGATAAGATATTATGCTTATATCTTGTACTCTGAGAACTACTAGGAAGACAACAATATGTAATGCATCAACAATTTTACATGTCCTATTAACCTGTCGTGAAAATCTGTTTCAATGTTATTTTTCTTTTTTCTCTCTAAAATTAAAAAAATCAACTGCTGATTGCTTATCTAAATATTTCTCTGAAAAAGTAGTCCAAAAAAGACATAAAAGCAAAATAAAACAACAAACTGAACTCAAAATTGATAATTTATTTGAAATACACAAATTCATAGAAAAATACAACTTGCCAAAACAGTAGAAACAGGAAATATAAGTAATCTTATGACTAAAAGAATTAAATCTGTAATTATCTTCTAACAAAGAAAACACCAGACTCAGAGGCCTTCCCTACTGAATTTTATCAAGCACTGAGGGATTCGTGAACACCATCAATTTTAAACTCTCACAAAGAATAAAAGAGAAGGAACATTTTCCCAATTATTTAATGATGTCATCGTAATTTTGCACCAAAATCTAATTTCAAAATGAGAAAAGATAATTACATGCCAATACCACTCTATAATGTAATTGCAAAAACCTAAATGAAGATTAAAAACAACTGTGTGTTGCATAAAAGGGATCATTGTCAGTTTATTCTAGAAATAGAAGGGTATTCCAACATTGACTTTACAATAGTATTTAATACATTAACAAAACAATGCTTTAAAATTGAACAAATATTTGATAGCTATAGACAATGCATTTTATAATAGTCAACAAACAATGTTACTGAAAACGTTTTAGCAAATTACAGAAAGAAAATTTCTTGATCTGATAACTTGTTAATAATCCCAAAATACACTCAAGATCATGTCACATACAATAGTGGATATTTGGCCTTTACGTTTAAAAAAGATAAGGATTTCACTTCCACCACTTCCATTTAACATCTTCCTTTAGGTCCTCATAAATATAATAAATGTGGGAGGGGAAATAAATTTACACAGAATAGAAAGAAAGTTAATACAATTTTTTTCCAATCTGTGACATGATTATATACATTAGAAAGTCTAAGAAGTCCTAAAAGTATTTTTACAGTAATAGTTTTGCTAGGTCACAAGGCAGACAGTTAGGAAACAGAACTCAAATTTATTTATTCCTAGGATCAATTTGGAAACATAAATTTAAAGTTGTTCATAATATCAGCAAAATACATAGGAATAAATTTAGCAAAAGATTGTAAAGTTGCTATATAAAACACCCAAAATATTAATGACAGAAATTAAAGAATACATAAGAGATTCATCAAATTCATCAATTTGAATAGCAGATACAAAGTCAGAAAGCTTACATTATCTGATTTAACTATACACTCTACTCAAAGATATAATAACTAAGACACTTATACAAAAATAGACAAATAGATCAGTGGATATGATAGAAAATCTGGAAACCTACCCCCCCAAAATAGTCCCGTGAATTAACTTTCAACAGAGGCAACAAGTTTAAGGAAAAGATTATGATACAATCATATCTTTAAAATGATCAACAATCATGACAAAATAGTGAACATCTCTACTTTTTAAATGATTCTAGGGTTGAAAATGTAACATAGTAGTAGACCATTTACTTAGCATGCAGAAAGCACTATATTCTCTGCCCAATATTGCCTAACAAAATCTAGGCTTAGTTTATAAACTTCACAAAATATAACTCAAAATAGATCATGGGACTAATTGTAAGACACAAAACTATACATTTCTAGAAAATAACATGACAGAAAAGTTAGATGACGTTGGATATAACAATGAATTTTTAGATATGGCACAAAGTCATGATCTATGACAGAAAAATTGATAAGATAGACAATTAAAATTAAAAATTCTGCTCTGTAAAAGGAAATGCTAGAGGTATGAGAAGACAAGTCATATCACCAAAATAAAGTGCAAAAGACTAATCTGTTAAATGACTATTATCCAAAACATGCAAATTATGCTTAAAACTCTATAGTAAGAAAACAATCCTGATTTTAAAATGGGCCAAAGACCTGAGCAGACACTTCACTAATGAGGATATACAGACTGCAAATAAGCAAGTGAGAAGATGCCCCACATCATATGTGAATATGGAATTCCAAATTAAAATAAATATCACAGCATACTTACCAGAGTAGCCAAAATGGAAACTACAAGCCACAGCAAATTCCAGGGAGACAAAGAACAGCAGAAATTTCACTCATAGCTGTTGTAAACTCAAAGTGGTTTCGCTCAGTGGCATAAGTGCCTGTTTGGCAAACGAGTTCAATTCCTGGCACAAAAAAAAAGAAAGAAAGAAAAATCAAAGTAGTACAGCCACTTTTAAAGATGGTTTGGTGGTTTCTCATAGAATTCTCAGAAGACTAGGACTGGAAGCTCCATTCAACCCAGTAATTCCCTTCCTGGATATTTTCCCAGAAAAACTGAAAAGGTCATATCACAGTGGTATATGTGCACCCGTGTTGATAGCAGCACAATTTGTAATAGCTAAATCTTGGAAACAACCAAGATGCCCATCAACCGCAGAGTGGATAAAAAAGATGTGGTATTGTTATACAGCGGAGTATTACTCAGCTATGAAGAAGAATGATCTTGATGCCTTCATAGGTAAATGGAGACAACTTAGTGAAATAAATAAGAATCATATTTATAAATATCACATTGTGTCTCTAGTGTAAAAAGTAATATGAAATGTAGGAGTAATAAAACTCAAAATGTGTAAATGCTACTGTAAAAAAGAGAGGAAAAGAAAGTGATCTAAGGGATATAATTGCATATATGTTTAAGTGTGTAAGATGAATGACCATATTACTGTTTTTGTTAGATCATGGAGCAGAACTATTAACAATCTCATTGTTTGAATATGTACTTTGTATGTTTTAACTTTGTAACTTGAACAAATATTTCCCAGATGACAGTATGTAAGTTATCAATTCTTAGTATTTTTTGTTCTTTTATTTTTTTCCTTGGAATTTTGTATTGTTGCTACCCTTTTTTCTATTATGTTTTGTTTTGTTTTGTTTTGTTTTTAAATAAAATTTTAAAAAAACTAAACACACTCTTACTATGAGATCTACAATCATGCCCCTAATATTTGCTCAAAGGAATTGAAGATTTATATCCACACAAGAATATGCATATGGAGCATGGTGATATATACCTGTATATCTAATTACTAAGGAAGTTGAAATGGGAGGATCACTTGAGCTCAAGAATTTGGTGCCAACCTCAGCAATACAGGAAGACTTTGTTTCTTAAGGAAAAAGATACACCCTGCACATGGATGTTTACAGAGTTTATTAATAATTTAAAAAACTTGGAAGTGGTTGAGATGTTCTTTAATAAGTGAATGGACAAAGCTATGGTGGTACACCTAGACAATAATTACTATTCAGCACTAAAAAGAAAGGAGCTATCAAGCCATGAAGATACAATGGAAACTTAAGTATATATCATTAAGTGAAGAAGGCCATTCTGAAAAGGTGACCCAGTGTATGATTTCAAATATATGACATTCTAGGAACAAAGGCAAAACTATAAAGACAGGGAAAAGACCAACAGTTGCCAGGGATTTGTGGACAGCTGACATGAACAGGAGAATACAGCAGATTTTTACAGCAATGAACCAATTCAGTATGGTACTACTCTGGTAAATTCATGTCACTATACATTTGTCAAAACCAACGGAATCTACAATAACAAAAGTGAACTCTAATGTGAACTATGACCTTCAGGTGATAATGAATGTAGAACCACCGGTTGAAGCAAATACCACTGTGGTGCAGGACGTTGACAGTAACGAAAGTGGTACATGTGAGGGAGTAGTGGCCATTTGGGAATGCTCAGGATTGTCCCTTCAGGTTTGATATGAACTTTGAACAATTCTAAAAAAATCAAGTCTACTAAAATGAAAAAAAGCGAACCTTGACCTCTACCTAACACCACACACAAAACTTAATTTTGACAGATTATGCATTTAAATATGAAGCCTAAACTGCAAAGCTTCTAGAAGCCTAGATAAGTATATTATCCCCTTGGATAGATAACATTTTCAGAAATAGGACACAAAAACACTAAACATGAAAGAAATACTAATCAATTATTTTTAATAATTCAATGACCTCTGCCCATGAAATTATACCACAAAAATTGATTTTAATATAAAACATTTAAGCCCTTGGCATGTCCCACATGACAAGAATGTCTTTGTATTCTTGGCACTTTCAGCCAAATCAGACAGACTATGCAAACACTTGAGGGCTGGGACAGAGTGTGTTAGATTTACAAGCTAAGGTGGGGTAGGATGCTAGAGACTAAATAGTTCAAGCCGGTCATATGGGAATTCCATTTATATGGAATAAGCCCCAGCAGAACCTGGCCACCAAGTCTCAGATGGACCCTCATGCTTGACAACACTTGTCACATGTTACCACACAGGGTTACTGGTAAAATTTAAGCATTATCTGTCTGACTGCATTGGAAAGACAAAAGGAAACCTGTGCTTGCTTCACCTGAAATCTTCCACATGCACCTTTTTTCCCTTGCTGACTTTAATCTGTATAACTTCACTGTAATGAACAGTAATGGTGACAACATTTTTGGCTCCATGAAACCTACAAGAAAATAATCCAAATGAAAAGTGGTCTTGAGGACCCCTGACACATTTTCTTGTGTTACTCATACAAAAGATAAAATAGTGCTCTGTTGATAGATTTATCGCTCACCACATAGGAAATTTATTTACTGCTATAACTAACCATTTTGACAAACTGTAAGGAAAGACAAGTGTGAAAATAAGAATTATTTATAACAGACAATTGGAAGACAAGTCTATATAACAGCTCGAAGGCAAAATATTGGTGACTCTGAGAGGGAGACAAAGTAGCTTGGCATTTTTAATTAAAACTGTGCCGCTTCCTGGAATGCACAGATTCTTTAGTTCACTCTCACCAAAGACTAGAGTCATATATCTTAAGTGTTTTTAAAATTCAAAAAATGCATGAATTAAATTTGAACATCTATTAAAGTGTATTACTTTAAGTTTATTGGGTTTCCCCTGACATCCATCTGTAATTGAAAATTTCACAACTAAATCATCTAATAGAAAAAGCTAAGTTGATGACAGAAAGGTAAATTTTGAACTGTTGTCACTTTCTGGAATATTTTCAACACTTGCAATATATTTTATCATCCAAATTTATTACAAAATGTCTTGACCTATGCAGGTAGACATAGAAAAAAGTGTAAAATCCAAGTAATGAAAACACAACGTAGGAATAAAACCAATGTAATTTCATGAAAGCTCAACCTCTCCAGTATTTTGCAGGCCTAAGAATACTGTGCCACTTAAAGTGATGCAGAAACAGTCTTTGGCATCTTTGAGTGTTGCTTCTTTCAAGCTTCCTTAACTTACCTCCTTTTTGGCCAAATTGCTTCTCAGCATGCTCCCCAAATCTATGATAAGATGGCACCACAGATACCCAATTTGTGTCCTCTTCATCAAATAGCACTTTTCTTGCTTCTAGCCTTCTTTTCAGAATTCTATGTACTGTGTCCTGTGTCCCCAGGTGGTGACAGATTTAACAAGATATGGTCAATAGATGCTGATGCCAAGCCAAGCACTCTTTTACACACAGTTCAACATTATACTTTATTTACTCAAGAATAGTTTTTCAGCAGAGTTCCTTGAGTGCTTTGAGAAGAGAGGCGTAAACACGTAATCTGAAGCCCCAAACAAGGTCATCTGAGAAACAGGTTTGTTTTCCCACTCAATTAACTATTTCTATATATACTTAAGGGAGGCCTGAATGAAACCGGGAAGCAGCTTCAGTCCAATCTAGAAAACTCAGTCTCTTTCTTTTTCCTGAAAATTACCTAGCTGTTCTGTGGATATCTCTGAAATAATTTCCAATTCAAATAGGTTTAGGAAATTCAATCTGCTATCCAAATACCTTTTATAGAGTAGCAAAGGATACAGTTTTCTCATCTATTCTACCATAGATATTCATCAGTCCAAAACATGTGAATACTGTACACTTGTTCCAAAAACTGAGACCAGTAGCGAAGGTATTTGTATTTGATGTTGTTCTGTTTCACTTTCCAGACCATTTTGTTCAAGTTCATATCAATCTCTGTTTATTTTTTACATTTAATTAGCAAATTAGTTGTCATGTGAACTACTATATATTAGGCACTGCTATGCTATTTGCTGATTTTCATTTCTTATTCAAACTCAGCTGTTTCTGATATTATTACCTTCCCTCTTTTACAGCACAGTAATTTTTAATAAACTTTACCCAATAAATAACTTTAATGGTAAATGTACATGTAATTGAAGCTGGTGGTAAGCAGTACCTCTGTAATTATATCTTTACTATATTTTATAGTTTTCCTCAAATAATAAGCCATAAATTAGTTTGCCTATAAGTAACAAAAGCTAAGCCCATGAAAAAAAATTTTAATGATCTATTCTAATAGTTACCTTACATTTACTTTTAAGACTACATGAAACCATTCTTTCAAAATACCCCACCAATAAGAAAGACTTCATATAGGAATATCATTTCTGCAAGCGAGAATCCACAGGTAACAGAACAATGTCTGAATATTTATTTGCATTCTTGCTCTATTTGTGAGGATGGTTTCACTGAGTCCTGAGGGACTGAGAGTTTAAAAATAAACTCTAGGCTGTCAGTCCTAAACTTCTAGAATTAATACTTTGTAATAAGTTGCTTTAAAATAATGGAATGAATGATGCTTATAACTATAATTTTGAATAGGCACAATTTTTGAATATACAATTATCACCTAAGAGGAAAGAAATTTGGAAAGTAAGCCATTTTAAAAACAGAGCCCTATAAAAGAGAGTATGTGTGTAGAAAGTCACCGGAGGAGATGATCACCCAGAATATATAATCATGATTTTTAGAAATTTTGGCTGGACTGTAACTTCTAATCTTTCAACAAAAATACACTCAAAATTCCAGAATTCCATCATGGGGACAAAATTGGAAAAGCTATTAGAGAAAGGTAACAAATCACATAGAAATGTAAATGTATCAGAATCATAGCAAATCTCTCCACAAATTGTAAAGACTAGTAAGGCTTGGAGTGAAGTGTTTCAAGCCCTAAAAGACAGCAAATTCCAACCCCTACTTATGCATCCCACAAAACTTTCCTTTAAAACTGATGGTGAAATAAGGTATTTTTACAATGAGGAGCACCTCAAGAAATTCATGAACACCAAACCAGCATTACAGAAAAATTCTCAAGGATATTCTAGAAAAAAACAATGAAGCTAACAATGTCAATAAGCCAGAAAGAATGGATATACTTGGCAGAATGTGCAACTAAGCAAAAGTGGAACAATGAGGAAGTCGGCAACAGGAAAATAATGCAGTGGCAGGAATAAGTCAACACGTCTCAGTAATAACTCTCAACAGGAATGGCCTCAATTCCCCAATCAAAAGATATAGATTGGCAGAATAGATCAAGAAAGAAAACCCAACTATATGTAGCACATAAGAAAAACATTTTATTTTTTGAAAGTTACTGAAAAAAAATCAATGGATGGAAAGCAATATTCCATGCAGTAAAAAGCAGTAATTGTTATCCTAATATCAGACAACATGGATTTCAGTCTAAGTATGATCATAAGAGATAAAAGGTCACTATATATTAATTAAGAAAACAACTCAATAGATAGAGTATATTAGTCAGTGTTTTACCAGAGAAACAGATATGACACAAGACACACAAATGGATAAGACTTTACAAGATTGGCTTAAAATGGTCAGCCACAGAGTTGGATGAGGAAGAGTGGAGAGGGCGTCTGCACACGGGAGGCTGGAGTTTTCAGCCCAAAATCTAGAACTCACTGCAGTGTCCTGCATAACTCTGTATCAGGAGGTTGATGGAGCTGTGTTGGAAGACTGAAGAGTCTACCATGGAAGTCAAAGAATCTACACCAGAAGGCTGAAGGATCCATTCCACAAGCCAAAGAGCCTGTGCTGGAAGCCAGGGCAGCTCTTATACATGAACTGTTGAACTGATTCAGTTAAACTTCTCTTAACTAAATTTCTCAAGTTAACACAATCAATCAACCATCACAAAGAGTTAACAGCTATAAACATATATGTACCAAATAGTGGTATACTCAATTTTATAAAACAAATATTAACTAACTTGAAAAATCAGATAACACCAATACAGTAATAATGGGGGACCTTAATGCCCTGCTATCACAAATGGACAGATGAACTAGACAAGAACTTCTCAAAGAAATATCAGAGGTGAATCAAACCATGAAACAAATGGACTTGATACATATTTAGAGAGTGTTCCACCCAACATCAACAGAAGACACAGTCTTCACTGAAGCATATATAGGACTTTTTCCAAAATAGAGCACATACTAGCCAATATAGTATGCATAAATAAATGCAAAAACCTGAAATTATCCCATGCATATTATCAGATCATAGTGAAATAAAACTAAAAATCAACGGCAAAAGAAATCACATAAATATGCAAACGTATGGAAATTAAATAATATTCTTTTAAATAATGAATGGTTCACAGGTGAAATTAAAAAAGAAATTAGACAGTTCCTGCAATCAAATGATAATGCCAATGTGACATACTGAAACCTCTGAGACAGAATGAAACCAGTCTTAAGAGGGAAGTTCATAGCAGTGAATTTCCACATCAGGAAAACAGAATGAGCTCAAATAAATAACTTAACATTACACCAAAAAGTTCAAGGAAAACAAGAATAATCTAAACTCAGCTAATACAAGGAAGAAAATCATAAGGATCAGTACAGAAATGAATAAAATTGAGACAAAAAACAATACAATAAATCAATGAATTGAGTTGGTTCTTTGAAAGATTAAATAAAATATACAAACCATTAGCTAATCTTACCAAAATAAGAAAAGAAACTACTTAAAGCCATCCAATTAGCAATGAAAAAGGAGAAACCACAATGAATTCTATTGAAATCCAGAAGACTTTTGGTAGCTACTTTGAGAACCTATGCACCAATAAAATGGAAAATTCAGAGGAAATGGATAAATTCCTGAATATATGTTAACTACCAAAACTGAAACATGAAGATATAAAAGTTCCAAATAAACCAATATTGGTTATTGAAGTTGAAGAAATAATAATAATAAAAATACCAAATAAGAAAACTCCAGGTCCCAACAGAGTCACTGCCAAATTCTTCATGAACTTTAGAGATTTAATGCCAGTACTACTTAAGCTCTTTAATGAAATTTAAAGGGAAACAGTATTCCCAAATTCATTTCTGGAAGCAAGCGTTACTCTGATTCCAAAACCAGAAAAGGAGCCAACCAACAAAGAGAACTAAGGCCAATCATTAATGAATTAGATGCAAAATCCTCAATAAGATCCTGGCAAAGAGAATGCAGCAAATCATCAAAGAAATCATACATCATAACCAAAGTAAGATTCATTCTAGGGATGCAACATTCATTCCAGGGATGCATTCATTCCATGGATCAACATACATAAATCAATAAATGAAATACATCACATAAACGGAACTAAGGGCAAAAATTACATGACCATCTCCGTAGATGAAGAAAAGCATTTGACAAAATTCAAAATCCATTCATGAGTTTAAAAAAAAAGCACTGAAAAGGCAAGAATAGAAAGTCTTTATCTCAACCTGACAAAAGTCATCTATGACAAACCAGCTTTGAACATCATAGTAAATGGAGAGTAACTGAAAGTGTCTCCTCTAAAATCAGGAACAAAACAACTATGTCTGCTGTCAACATTTATGTTTAATGTAGTTCACAAAACATTAGCTAGAGCAATGAGAATAATGTAATAGGGGTATGTATATGGAAAGAAGTAAAACTCTCATTATTTGCTGATAGTATGATCCTCTACATAGAAGACACCAAAAGTCCATTAAAAGACTGCTAAAACTAATATCCAATGTAAGTAGTGCAGCAAGATACAAAGTCAACACTCAAAAATCAATGCCATTTCTGTACACCAATAACAATCCAACAGAGAGAGAAATTAATAAAATGATATCCTTCACAATAGTATCAAGAAAAATTAAATACTTATGAATTACCTTAACCAAAAAAGTGAAAGACCACTACAATAAAAATTATAGTACTCCTTGGAGTTCTTTGTGGCACCCAACAGGTAAACATCTGCTCTAATTGACTCAGGGCACAAAAGACTGCTGGCCCTCAGAAATTGGAATAACTTGAAGCCAAGGTGTTCTACCATCTTGGGCAGAGATGAGCCTTGCCAGTAAAACAAGGAGGAACATCCCAGGAACAATTTGATAAAGTTAAAAATTTGGCATAATTGTCAACATGCCTTTCTAATCTAAAATATTCACTTGTGTTCAGTGGAACATAATACCTTAGTTTGTTTCTCAGTAAAACTGGAATTTTAAATCAGTTTGGGGTTTCATTCCAGTGAAATTCCCTGACTTTCCCACAAAGATATACTCTGCTTCGGATGTTTTCATTTGTATCTCTAGTCAGGATTTGTTGGTCCAAACTTGGCAGTGTTCTCGAAAAGGAGATTGAAGAGGATATCAGAAAAGAGAAAGATGTCTTTTGTTCCTGCATAGGCAGAATCAATATAGTCAAAATGATTATACTTTCAAATGTGTTATATAGATTTAACACAGTCCCAATAAAAATACCAATTACATTGCATACAAAATTGGAGAAAGCAATCCTAAAATACATATGGAACCAGAAGGGACTGAGAATAGCAAAAACAATTCTGGGAAACAAGGGCAAGGCAGGGAGCATCACAATCCCAGACTTTAAGTTATACTATAAATCTGCAGTGATAAAAACAGCATGATCTTGGCAAAAAAATAGACTTACGTGTTTGTGGAACACAGTAGAAAATATAGAAACAATTTTAGGTACTCTAGGATAAAGGAGTCAAATCATTTTGCTGGAGGAAGCATAGAGCCATTTTATCAAATGGGTCTGTGAAAACTGGCCATCCACATGCCAAAATTGAACCTAGATCTATATCTTATACCATGCACTAAACTAAAATAAAAATGGATCAAAGATCTAAACATGAGAACAGAAACGTTCTTCCAAAAGGGAAAGTGGTAGGTGCTAGAACTTTGAGTACTCATAAGCACTATTTATTTTAAATTACATCTATTTTAAGCTTAATAGATAAAAATGTATTTTAAAGTGCATTTTGATCACTCCTATTTGTTATTTCATTATCATTAAACCACTTTCCCGCCCCCCCTAAGGAAAATAAGATTGCAGGGAAAACTCTATTTTTGCCAATGATTGATTGATTAAGAAGAGCACATTAAGTACTACAAAACCAAATAGCCTCTGCTCCATGAAAGTGAGCCAAGATTGAGCATAAATTACTGTCAAAGTTATAGTCAAGAAACCCTTGAACAAATCTGGTAGGATGGCCTTGAAGCATAAAAAAATAAATTTATCCTTCTAGAAGAGAGCAAAGATGGAAAATGAAAAATAAATTTGACCCCAAACAGTTAGTCATTTGAAGTGAATGGTGATTCCACAACCTATGCCTGCCACTTATATCTGTCCTTGCACCCAGGGATAGTGGCACACACCTGTAATCCCAGCTACTTGGAAGGGTGAGACAGAAGGATCTTAAGTTTGAGGACAGCCTGTGCAACACAGCAAGACTTTCTCTCAAAAAAAAATCCATCCTTGACCTAGCCCCATAGAGAGATGTCTGAGCTCTAAAAAGAGAAAGCATTGGATAAAACAGCAAAAAAGGGCTTCAATAAAAATCTCTATAACATTAAAAGATAAAATTTTTAGAACTCCTCTAACCACATGGTAAAAAGTGAAATAGACATGTCTGCCTAGAACACTGTTCACCTGTGCCGCCATCAGTTCTCTTGATCGGGGCTAGAGAAGTCATGAAAATGTGACAAGAGAAAAGTGGTGGCATCCATCAGGACACTGCTGTTTCGACCAAAGGATAACAGAGCAATTATGCCACCTACTAAGAGTCAAGGCAGTATAAATTCCCTTACTCCCCCTAAATACACAGTAAACCAGTGTCTAACACAGTGTTATGGCACATGTCCCCCAAAAGCCTCATGTGGTCATAGGTGGTGTTTTTTGGAGATGGTTAGATCGTGTGATGTTGGGATTACAGGTGCCTCCTTCTGGGGGTGAGTGCTACCCACCCTAAGGGCAGGTAGCCTGGGTAGAATATACATGTACTCACTGCACACAAGAGATATAAACATTATGGGTTTTAGTTTTAAAACATAGATAATCTCTTCTCTTGGTTACTACCCAGTGTGGGTATCTAGGGGCTTAGGTGTAACAACAACTCCAAATTATCTTTAAAAATTCAATATAAACCTATGGCTATGTAAATATGAATAAAACAATGATACAGCATCCGTTATTTATTTTTATTGTATTTACAAATTTTATCTGTATTGTAATTTTACAACTACTTTCTTTTGGTAATCAAATGTGTGTGCGTTTGGGTGTGTGTGTGTGTATCATGTCTTTTACTAACACTCTGTGTGTGAGTTGAAAAGTTAGCTCATTTTTAGTTATTAATTTATTCTTTAGTACTATGCTGACTATCTGGGTAACTTCAAGCAGGTATACATTTTTCCCTACTTTGTGTTGACCTGAAAAATTGGCTAATTTTACCATGCATGTGGAAAATCTTTTCATCTTCATTTACTACATATATCTTGTATCATTGTATCTTTAAAATATATCTTCAATAAAGTAATCACACCCATGCCGGCATACACATATATGGATATATATATATATATATATATATATATATCTCAGGGCAACAATTTAAAATACAAACATTTTAGTTCATAGACTCTCAGTGGTTTTACAGCAGTGATGGTGAACCTTTTAGAGATGAGTGCTCAAATTAAAACCCAAAACACACTTATTTATCACAAAGTGCCAACACTGCAATTAAAACTGAATACTGTGGTTTAGAAAAAACAACTCATACAATAACATCTCTTGTCTCAAAAGAGAAAAAATTATACACATTCCATCAGTTCACCACCACTGTTTGAAAGTATCCCTGACTTCCCTAGAAAAAATGCTTCTAAAAAATCCTTAGGATATTCTGAGTTTTTCTCTAGAATTAAAACCTTTATAGGGGTCATGCATGTTTCTGAGGTTTCTCAAAGTAATTTGGATTTATAGAATAAACCTCATAAAGAATCTTTTACATCCTAGAATTTTCCTGCACAAAATTTTGCAGGAAATGATCTACTACAGTGTCCTTAAAGTGACCTCGACTGATTTCACCTGTGCCCTCAACTTCCCACCTGCATTTCCTGTCCCTTATGGCTAGCAAAGTATATCTGCGGAAAGGGACGTGTATGACAGATTCCAGCCTATCATTGATACTAGGTTCTTACTTTATGTAAGTGGATGAAATTTCCATTCACTCTGACAGGGAATACTGGAAGAGCACCAAATTTTCAGACAAAATTCTAAGCTTACTTTCTGTCTTTCAGAATTCCTCAGCACAAAATATCCAGAAAATTTATGCAGCCATCTGTCCACCCATATCCAGACCCTTCTTCTATGCTACTGTTCCAGACTATTTGTGATCCATTTTATCTCACAATCACTCTAATAAATAAACCCTCCTAATTGTGGCCTATTCCCTCAGAAATCTCCACTTCGTGATTTGAGAAAAATTCCAAACTAAGTTATTGATGGAAACCAAATGATTCTGAATGTCATTTTATCCATCTAAGCATGGCTCCCAAATAATCAAATAAGAGAATTTGGGATTCGGTAGCAGGGTCAGGGTGGGATCAATTTTTGCGCAGGTAGATATTTCAGTGACCATCAAATTATAATACCCAACTCTATAGTCTCAACTTAATAAATCTTCAAAGAAAATAAGTAAGTCTAGACATCCTTCTCCATGAAATTTGCAAATGGGAAGGGGTCCAGGAGACTGAGGTGAAGGGAAAGGGGGAGATAAAACAAATTAAGATGCATCATGTACAAAAAACTAATAACCTAAGTGAATGAAAACATTATGTCATAAACATGAGTTAATAATAATGCCAAGAATGAAAATGGGGAAAGAGGGGTTTGTTTAATAATTTATTTTTGCATACTAGGAGTTGATCTCAGGACCTTGTGCTTACCAGGCAGGATCTTGTGCTGTGTTATAGTCCCAGCTGGGGAAAGAAGATTTAAAGGCAGAAGAAGGGAGATGGGTGAGGAGAGACAGGAAACTCAAAAAAGAAACACACTGTATAATGTACAGGCACCTACTCCCGAAGATGAAAGTAAACTTCCTACACTGCATGAGTGTACTACAAAAAATAGTCAGGTCCAAATCACTTGTGCTTTTCTGTTTAATTCTTCAGAAAATTTAAGAAAATACCTCATACATTTTAAAGTAGACACTTCATTTGATGTCAGAGTTAAGAGTAAAGATTTCTACTTAAAACACTATGGGATGAAAGATAAATACAGTATAGTCATCCTATCGATGGGTCTATAAAAGAAACTCATTCTAATAGTATGAAATGTGTGATCACTGAAAAAAAGCATACAAAATAAAATAAAAAGAATTTCAAGGTGTGCATTTATACTTCTTAACCACCAACAATTTCACGTATTTTAGGAGTTTATTGCTTGCCAATAAAATATACAAATATATATGAAATTTATAGATGATTAGCTACTCATTATCCAGCTTCTCTAAGGAGCCCTATTAAGGTACATTATCTTAACATTTTAAATTATACATTATCCTTTAATTATTTGTTTTTGTCCTTTCCCCCTACTAGAAGAAAAGCATAATGATGGAAGAGTTTTGTCACTATTAGCACTTAGAATAGTACCTGACTTATAGATGTTTAATAAAAAGTTGTTCAATGGGTGAAACACATGAATGATAAAATGAAATACACATAAAAGTGAAGGATTTCAGTTTTTAAAAATATTGTGTTATTCAAAATTTTAAACTAATACAATATTTCCGCAGATTTTTCAATTGGTCCTACTTAGTATCTTTATCTCCATAACTTCACCATTTTGAAAATAATCAAGACAAACAATTTTAAATATCACATGGTTTTTCTTTTATGAGCAAATCAAAGTAAAATGTATCAAAGAGCAAACAAAATACAAATATTAGGAGACAGGGAGATAATTATTTTCCAAATGGGGATGAGACCAAGAGACACAAGGAAAGGGTAGGTGGGAGGGGAAGGGGACATAAAAAGAACTAAAATGAGTTATGTATGTGACCCAACTCCCCAGCATAAATGTAATCATTAGGTATTGCAAACATGTATCAATAAAACAAAAATTAAAAAATAAAATAATCAATATACTTTGAAAGAGAAAATTTTTATCTTCTACAAAGCTGTAAGATTGGAATCACTTTTGGAATTTTAATTTTTTTTTTGTACCAGGGATCGAACTCATGACCTTGCGCTTGCCAGGCAGGCGCTTAAGCCACTGAGCTAAATCCCCGGCGACTTTTGGAATTTTAATTTAAAGATAGACACATAAAGAATTTAATTTCTGGCTTGACTGTTTGGCTTTCAGCTGTTCCTACTAGCTCATTTGCCAAAATAAGACATAGTTGATCTATAAAATATATATAACATAGCACACCATGTATTGAAGAAGATGTTTTACCCAGTGCACATTTCCTTTGAAAGTGAATAACTCATAAAGGCTTAAACATCTTGTTTCTCTCTGCTATCTTTCTCCTACACCACCTACTACCTACTCCCAGAACTTCTGGGAATTAGTACTCAATTTCCACAGACTAAATCAATCCAAACAGGCTGAAAAAAATCATGGTACTTAAGGAGTACGGTTTTTTTAAAAGAACAAAATAATTATACTTAATATCCTCTTTAAACAGAGAGATCCTTTAATGTTAAAAGCGTGTGTTCAACTTTCACCAGCTCATAAACGTCAATGTTTTTATTATCGTTTGTTCGTTAGGTGCTTTGATCATCCCTGACAGCGCTATTATCAACTTTCTGTGTATTAATCCCATTCCTTGATTTATAAGTAATATGGGAGAAGCAATATTAAAACAGCCGACAAGCGAAATGTCTTGCCTTTTAACGTGCACCTGATCTTACTATAGTACCAGTGTTTCCCTACTGTAACTCTTCTATCACATCTTAATTCAGGATCCATTTTAAAGCCCTGCAACAAAATAATATGAAAATGCTTACTATGTATCTTTACAGGCCTATAGGAACCCAAACCTTTATTACTCTCAAATCCTTCCAGAAATTGAAGCCCTAAATCTGGAGTGCTTTAAGAAGAGATACATACAAAAAATATTAAATATAGTAATATTCGAGGCTCTAATACATGACCAAAACATAGTCAGATAAGGTCTCTTTCCCATTCCATAGATCGATGACACTAATAATTCCTTTAGCACAGAAATATGCATTTCCCCCAAAAGTATACCACTCCAACCTGAAAAAAAAATCTTACGTGGCATGTCAGCCTGTAAACCTTGTAAGCAGAGCGGCTTTTGCTGAAGCAAATGTAGAAAATCAGGAGACCCACAAGCTTGAGCGCTTCTGAGGTCAGCCTTCAGTCACCAAGAAAGCATGGCTAGAGGCATAAAATGCAATAAAAGGCTAGTGAATCCAATGAAAAATAAGGGCAGCAAGGGCTAAGATTGAAGCAAGATTGTTTCTGATAAGAAGGATGTGGAATGAATAAGGGAGAAGGTACAGATCCACGCCAGACTGTGAATCTGGAACTGCCAGCAGCATTCTCATATTGCTGTCTCCCAGAATATACACCTCAGACCAGTCACATGGGGCACAATAATAATTGTATTGCTGTAAGTTTAGCGACAGAAGCAAGTGAAATACCTGTAAGGATTAGGTGGGATGTGGTATCACTATCCAGAAGTGTGCCAGATGCTGAAGTTAGCATGCTCCCAGGAGACTGGCAATCTGCCTTCCTTCGCCTGGTGCTAGAAGAGCCATTGGCAAGCTAATGTGAACATTACAGTTGTCTTCTCAAGGCAGGAATGAACGGACAATTATTTTCGCTACCTGAGTCTAATCAAAGGCTTTTTACTAAAGGATGTCCATTTTGTGGATATGGCTAGAGAGCCTGGAACAAACTCTGTGCTGTAATTCTGACCCTCAATGACTATTTGTGTGTAGTTAATGAAAGTTGGTTCCAACCTTAACTGAGATAAGTAGCTACAGATTATACTAATTAGAAGTGTGACTCCTTACATGGAGTCTCTGTCTCCATAAAGAGAATGTCAAAGAATAGTGATAAAATGTATTCAGATTTGCGGAGAATAATTTTTAAATCAGTTGATAGGCAAACAGTAAAGAGGAGAGTGCAAGTGAAGCAGGTGGGGGAGTTTAGTCTTACACCAATAATACTAAAGAGTATCTGCCCCTAAAACATTTCTGCCCCTTACTTATCATAAGACTTTGAACAGGTCTTTTCTACCTTAAGTTCCCCAAC
Organism: Dolichotis patagonum; assembly: GCA_004027295.1. Taxonomy (NCBI): domain Eukaryota; kingdom Metazoa; phylum Chordata; class Mammalia; order Rodentia; family Caviidae; genus Dolichotis; species Dolichotis patagonum. Next base: position 14,695 of record PVJX010011484.1, on the reverse strand, counting down.
TGTAAATCATGGCTCCAGCTGAACATTTTGTAAGAGTCTCGCAGCTCTCACTCTCTGCTTCTATGGTTCCCTTTAGAATGTAGATTTCAGTTGTGAGGCCAAATCACAAAAGAAGCACATAAATTTTGCTTTCCTTGTATTGTTCCTTCACCTTCAATTACATCTTCATTTCTTACTCATCATAACAATATTTTATGTACCTTCTCACCAAGCTATCTCTGTCTCATTTCCTGCAATAAATAATATTTTTTATTCTCTATTACTGGCTTAAAGCTGGGCATGATAGTGTATGCGTGTAATCTCAGCACTCAGAAGACAGGCCAAGGCCAGCCGAGGCTTCATAGTGAGTTCAAGGTCAACCTGAGTTACATAGCAAGACCATGTCTCCAAAAAACAAAAACGAAGGAGGAGGAAGAGAAAGGGCAAGAGGAGAGTGAGGAAAAGCATAAACTAATGGCTATAGGAAACATTGAATCCATATTATGAACTTTTCATTTTTGTACTTCTGAGGACATTTTTAGGAAAAATAGAGGATTACTGTCAAATGTAGTAGAAGCCACCACCCAGAACAGATAATGTATCTGTTATCCTCAAACCAGTGTGCCGGAAGCTTGTGTAAGAGATATTAAGTTACAAAAAGGAACAAGGGTCCAGGAGTTAATTATGGTGCACTAGGTGATGCGAGTGATAGCACTGAGCCTAAGCCGTTTGCTATGTCTGGATACCATGACTTCACACTCACTGCTTAGCAGATGAACCAGCAGTGAGGGCTGTAGTAAGAAAGGTCTAACTTAATAGAAGGAATGTTCCATCACTGAGGTTTACAATTTTTGCGACTTTAGTGACTTTCATTTCATTATTGTTTCTAAATTCTCTACAGACTATGATCATGCAAAGTTGACATGAAGAAGTGAAATGTAATGCAACATTCCTTTAGTGAGAAGAACTGTGTTCTAACAATAAGAGAACCAAGCATCTATAGTAGGCTGAATAAAACCCCCCAAGATCTCCAGCAGTTAAGTCATGAATACTGCAATACTATGAATATTCTAATAACTACGTTACCTTAGATGACTAAGGAGACTTGGCAGATTTCATTAAGCCAGGATTTTGAAACAAGAGAATTATGTTGGATGATCTAAGTAAGCACTACATGCAATTAAAAATATATCTGTAGGAGGGAAGCAAAGGAAGACATTATCACATAGAAAAGGAGAATGTAATATGACCATGAAAGCATTGATGGCAGTGACATGGAAACAGTCCAGGAATGACAACAGCTACCAGAAGATGGAAGAGGCAAAGAATAGATTGTTACATGAAGTTTCCAGAAAAAAATAAAAACATGCCAACACTTTGAGACTAGCACCACCGTGACTCACTCTAGACTTGTGCCCTCCAGAACTATGAAAGAATGAAATTTTTATTATGCAAGTCACTAGTTTTGTGGTAATTTGTCACAGTAGCAATAGGAAACTAATATAGCACTACTGTGTACCAGACATTGAACAGATAATTTCATTTCATTCCCACAACATTCCTGTGAAATATTATCATAAATAGTTTAAAAATGACGAAACTGAGGCACTTAAAGATCAGTGCCACTTAGTGGCAGTGCCTAAATTGGAACTCTAGTGTCTGAGTTCACAATCTATTTTGTTTCCACTATAGTGCATAGTAAAAATAGCAGTGATAAGAGAACCTGTACTCATCAAGAACCTGCGCTAAAAATTTTGCATTTGTATTTTATTTTCATTCTCCTAAAATCTCTAAGAAACCAAGACTTCAATTTAAAAACCCATCTAGCAGTGTGTATCAGTGGAAAACTTACTTATTCTATGATTCAGTATTCTTTGTGGTACTGGGGATCAGATCCAGGACCTCACATATGATAAGCTCTACCACTGCGTTATACCTCCAGCTCGACTCAGTTTTCTTATCTATAAAATGGAACCAAAAATAATATAGCCCTTAAGGTTTTCATAAAAATTAAATGATTTGCTATTTACAAAGAGCTTGTAACAGTGCTTGGAATGTAGTGTCATACTATAAAGATATAAAGTAATATATCTCTCAGAAATCTAATATCATCTTGTCTGCTAATTAACAGGGTGATCTTGACCTAGTTCCATGATTAGAAAGGAAAACTTCAAATATTAGTATGTTGTGAGTCAAAGCAACCTGGGCCTCAGTTTCCCCAAGTATGAAATAAGAGCTTTGAAAAATAATGACCTTTGTCACCAAGATTACATGAAAACTCCGGTGATGGCTCAGAGCCTCAAGGAAACCAATAGTATTTGCTGGGCCTATACACAGTGAACACAGGTAAGAGAGAACTCAAGACAACTGCTATGTATTAACTGTAGACGAGAATTTATCCTGACATAACCTTCAATTCGATATTTTTGCTTTCTAAAATGAGGCTGATCATTAAACTAGCTTTTTAACAATGTATACATTCTGGTATTTAAAGCATTGTGCACCATGACACCCAACATTGAGTTTACTAGTTTGTGACTTTTTGTCATTTATGCTATGTCTCCTTATAACTCCTTGGATATGGGCCTAATTTTTATGGATGCCAGTCGCCTCATTTACGTGACAAAAAGTGGTAGCAGAGGAGTAAAAGCTGAAGTTAAAATGACTTATCTGTGAACCCCATATTTCTGGTAGAGCCATGTCCCATGGAAGCAATAGAAACCACAGTTTCCTCAACTATGGGGCACTCCGGAGTTAAACAAGAGTGAGGTCTGCAGGAGTATAAGCACAAACAAAGGAGAAACAATGTGGCAACCATATGGAAAAGAAAAAAAGCTTCTCCTACTCTTACCATGATTTATCCCAGTCATGCTGGTATCTACTTTCACCTGAAATTAACTTCTTATATCAATAAGGAGAAGTAATGATGTCCTTTAGCTTTTCTCTTCCACAGATTCTCAGTTTTATACTATGATATTTAATAACTAGATTAACACAGTACAGCTGTTTTTAAAACATGTCAGAACTTGTCTTTATCATTCTCTCAGAGAAACCGTATGACAGCCACTGGACTTCGCTACCTGATGACTGAGAAAACACAAATGGTAATTGAATTCCAAGTCACATATTTAAATAATTTATTTTATTAATTTTCTGCAAGTGTTTTTGTGAAGTCCTTAAAATAATTTTATCCTTCCCTACTCCACCCCTCAGGCTGCTGTCAAGTGGGCGTTTTGCTGTTTTTCCACCTACTTTCCTGTACCAATTTGGCCACCAAACCTCCTCACAAACACAGTTGCCATGGGGCTAGACTTCACTACCCTCAACAATCAGGCCTGTTTTTACTTTACTGTCAGTTTTTTTAGTTTAACTCCCTTGTAAAAAACTCAACTGCAAACCCTAGATACAAATTTTCACTGTAAAATTCACAGTGTTCCCTCTAATTCTGCCCAAGCTATTCCACTTCAGGCACCCACCAACTCTTCCTGCACCCACTGTGCCAACCATACCCACCAGAAAGGTCATGATCTTCTGGGAATGAAGGAAGTATATCAAGTTTGCCTCACTGAGGAGATAGACTTTAAACTACGGGATAGGAAGAAGTTCCAAAGACAAGAAAAAGGGAAAGCATATTCATTTTTTTTCAGTAGTAACAAGGCTCTTGTGTCTACTAGGCAAGTTATTTGCCACTGAAAGTCACATCCCGTACCCAAGAACCCATATCCTTAAAACATATAAGACTGTGTAGCATGCTGATCAGCAGTTGTGGAATAGAAGCTGTGATAGTTAACTGTGGTGTCAACTTGAAGAAGAAACACCTAGCTGATTGGTTTAGCAGAGTTCTGGGGGTACCTGGATGGTGGACTTACTGAAGAGGGAATACCTCCCCTGAGAGTGTGTAACACCAACGAATAAGCCTACAACCTGGATGGAATAAAAAGAAAGAAGGAAGCCCTTGTTTTGGCTTCCTTGAAGGAGCTCTACTCTTCACCTTTACCTTTGGATTCTGTCTCCAGGCTTCCAGCACAGACTGTTCAGACCTCCAGCGCAAAGCGTAGGGCTTTCTGATACAAACTCACACTAGACTGTGCAGTGAGCTCTGAGTCTTCAATGGATCTTCCTTTGACTTCCACTAAAATACATATAAGAAATTTAAAATTCCATCAGGAAAATTCTAAGTAGCTGTTTTATTTTTGAATGGCCACTGTCATAATGAAGCAGGCTTATTCTTGAAACATGACGGCACCATGCTAACAAGGCAATATTGCAAATTGGGAAGATGATAGAGCTATACTAGATAGAAAACATTAAACTATCTAAAAGCAAACATGGAGAGGCCACTTCAGCCATATAATGGTTATGGCCTTAACCTTAAAGCTTATAGTACTGGTCTAATATTCAATCGGGTCAATAATTCAGTCAGTGAAGAATAAAAGAAAAAAATACTTAAGCAACAAGCTGTAAATAATAAGATTCTACTTGATTCTTTCACACAACATGTTACTGAATCAGCCACTAGCCACACAGGAAGCAGTATCTAACCCCTAAGAAGGCAATAGCAAGAAATTTTAGGCTCTCTGAGACCTAACTAACCAGATTAAAACTTCTAAGTGGCTGTTTTATTTTTGAATGGCCATTGTCATAATGAAGCAGGCTCTGACAGAATCTTATCCTAGATAGCCCCGGTAATAATAGGGGAGTCTAGGCTGGTTCTCCAGAACTACTTTCTCCAGAGTAGGCAATGCAGTACACAGTGTTTGACACACAATAAGCTTTCAGTATATGTTAGTTGGTATTATAATAATTACTTAGAAACTGTAATACAGTACTTAGTTACTATTGCCTTCCATAGACCATTCTGAAGCTTAATTATATTCTCAGCCCATGTTCCTCTCTTGCTGTGACTGAAAGACCAGGTAGTATTACAGAGTTATAACAAGTACTGAAGGTCCTGCAAATAAGGAATACACAATTCAAACAGTCAAATTGAGGTTAATAAATGTGGTACTGCTCAGTAACTAAGAACATGGAATCTGAAGTCAAATCATCCAGGTTCAAATTCTAATTCAGCCATACTGTGTAATTTTAGGCAGACTGTTTAACCTGCCAATACATTTGTTTGCCCCTCCACAAAATAAACACAAAAATATTTCATTAAGATGTTAAAATAAATAACTTGTTAAAGTATACATAAAGTTCGTAACGAAGTGCTAACACATGCTAAGCACTCACTAAATGTTGACAATTAAGTTTATTCTTTTTTCTCTCATTCATACCTCAAGAAGCATGAATACAACTATACGTTGTGGGCTAAACTGGCAAGAGCTAAGGAGGAGAGACCAAAACAAGAAAAAGGTCAAGAACTAACAAGTTAACATGATAATGGTTGATAATGATTTGAAAAGGTATTCTCACAATGGAGGATGTTTTAGTAGGGGCCCTAGGTCTCTAACTTGAAGCAATGATTTCAGTGGAAATTTCAGATACTGTGGCATGTCTAAGGGGGATTATTTCATGGTGACATATTTTGAATATGGTTTGTCATTCCCGCTCTAATCGTTAGAGACATATATTAGTGATATTAAGAGGGTGGAATCTTAGACTAATTATGCTTAGAGACTTTTGTCATTACTTTTTACTCATTGTTGAGACAACATATCTGATGCTCGAAATTAGGGAAGGAAAGGTTTATTTCTTACAGTTCTTGGAGGTTTTAGTCCATACTCAGTTGGCTTAAAGGCGGGGTGGCATGGCGAGACCACTGTTCATGGCTACCACAAACAGCAAAATGTGAACTGGCGAGAGAGAGAGACACATACACACATTCTTCCTGCCATATATCATATCCTGGCTCCATCCCTGGGTAGGTGAAACACTCACACCACCAATCCAAATGCTAGACAACAAACCATTCACAAACACTAGATTTGGTCACATCCGTAATTGCATGAGGCTTGGGGGCCACTGACATAAACCATGATAGAGATGGAGCTTTTCAGGAAGTTACTGGAAATGAATAAAGCCAGTAGGGTAGAGACACTATGATTGAATCCTGGTGGTTATATAAGAAGAGGGACAGCAAACAGACAACAGCCACAGGTATTTGCCCTGTGTCTTGCCACATGACAGTCTGTACCACCTCAAGACTATGCCAGCACAAAGGCCATTGTCAGATGAGTCCCGTACACATAATGTACCTCCATAACCACAAGCTCAAACAAATCTCTTTTTTATTAACTTAGCCTACCTCAGAAATTTTGTTACTGTGATGAAAAGCTTACCAATCTGTATGATTATCAAAGACTTCTAACCCCCTCAATTAATAACATATAGACAATTGATTTCTTCACCTAGTTATGGGGCCAAAGAGTACTTTCATCCAGAGTCTAGCAGAAAATCAGGCTGCATACACCACATAGACTCCCTATGGATCTCTTCAGAGCATTCAATGCTATTTGGTTGGGAAATACTTTTCTTCAGCTAAAATAGCAGTATATTTGGCTTAATGAAAAGGAAACTAATGAGTATCACCAAGGTAATTAACCAAATAAATCACCTATTTGGGAACTATTATTGGCTTAGCAGGGGCATTGTTCACTTCCAGATGTGGGCTTCAAATTGCAGCTTCCAGCACCATTAGGAAGATTATGGGGAAAGGGAAGTTATACCAAGAGAAAAATATGTGGCACTTCTGTTATACCAAAATAGTCACCCTTTCCTTCAATATCCCCGCTCAGGCCATGTCTTTTTCACTCTCACTTGTGACTCCCAGCAAGAGTATCACATTTACTTTAGGGAAGGCAGAAGAACCGTTGAGGGCCTGGGTATAATTCTTAGTTCTAATACTTCTGTGTGGACTTAAAAAAATTAGTTAATCTCCATTAGCTTCAGTTTTTGTACCTAAAAGGAAGGTCAAGTTGCTAACTACCCTATAGGGCTATTATAATGTTCTTGAGAGTTCATTACAGTAGTCCCACTCTTATCTACAGAGGGTATATTCCAAAGTCCCCAGTGGATGCCTTTAACTGTGGCATGTCCTGAACACTGTACATAATATATCTTTTTCCTATCCACATGTACTTCTGATAAAGTTTAATTTGTAAATTAGATACAGCATTAGATTTACAACTAATAATAAAGTAGAACAATTATATAACATACTACAATAAAATTTATATAAATGTACTTACTTGCTAGTTCTCGCTCTCTCTGTTACACACACACTCTCTCTCTTCACTACTCCACCACAGGTGAGTAATGGACAAGTGTGAATATGCTACACAAAGAGATGATTTACACCCTAGGTGAGATATCATGAGATTTCATCATGCTACACAGAATAATAATTTAAAATCTATGAATAGTTTTTTTCTGGCATTTTCCTAATATTTTTGTACTGCAGTTGACCATGGGTAACTTAAACTGCAGAAAAGCAAAGATGGTCAACAAATTTTTATACAGTGTTTATGGTTATGTCTGTGATAAGCGTTACAGACACATGAAAGGCAAATTAGACACTGTTCCTATTTCCACAGAGCTTACAATCACAAAAGAAGATGACAATGCTCTTTTGAAGCCATAAATAGACCTCGTGAATTTAGCACACCAGTAGCAATAGGTGGTTGCACATGTTTGTTGTTTGTTGTTTGTTGTTGTTGTTTTGTTTTGATTTTTAACTAGCTATGAGTTTTCATGTCCATCCTCTTTTTATTCTTGTTCTTTCTTTTAATCAGGGTGCTAGATATGAAACTTAGGGTCCCAGGCAACCTGGGCCAGTGCTCTGCCACTGAGCTAAACCTCATTCCTCTTGTCTCTCTTTAACCCAAACATTACCTGAGATTGTGCTTCTGAAATGTGCCTCCTCCTCAGGTTGCTCCATTTTTACACTACCTGCCTGTCAGCACATCCTTGATTTCATTCTCTCACTCATCATTGTATAATTATTGAAAATGGAAAAAGACAATTGGGACTTGATTATAGAGAAGAAGATAAAAAAATGAGGTAAACCATATTGGAAAATCTTGTAGGGGCAATCCTGGGCCTTTTGGGACATAAGAAGAATTATATATTTGATATCAATTTGAAACCATTGAAGAGGGGCTGGGGATTTAGCTCAGTGGTATAAGCGCCTGCCTGGCAAGTGCAAGGTTCTGAGTCTGATCCCCGGCACCAAAAAACAAAGTGACCAAGACACTGTTGAAACCATTGAAGAGGTTTAGGTGATTCAAACTCATTTTGTGTTTTTAAAATATCATATTTACAAATTTATAACATTTTCATATTTACAGATCATTTGAAATAATTTTACAACTTATCCCTACACAGTTACTGCCAGCAGTCTAAATCCCACTCATTTGTAGAAAAGTGGGTCCACCTTGAAACCATAATATTAAGTGAAATAAAATATACACAAACTTATATGAGAAGCCCAAAGTATAAATGAATAGAAAATAAAAGGTATATAAGAGGAAACAGGTAGATAGATCTTTTACAAATAGAACGTCATCCAAGAAATGGTCTTTTACAAATAGAAGAGCGTAAAAGAGAAGGAGACATAAAAAGAATTAAGAGGCATCATGTACATGTGTCAACTACCTATGATGAATGTAATCATTATGCATGGCAAAAGTATACTAATCAAAATTTTAAAAAGGACTCTACAGGTAACATTTATCTGGCTTGTTTTATCACATATGTATCTATCTTTGTATGCATCTATTTTATTTTCTTATATATTTCAATGTAATTTGTGGCAATTAACATACTTTGTCCTAAATACTTCAGAATGTATACCACTATCTACAGTTCAATCTTTATTTCTTTCCTTTCTTTCCAGTAATCATTTTTAATAGTCAAACTGAAAAATAGCAGTTATCTCTGAGACAGAATTCTGAGAAAATTTGAGATGCTAGAAATGTTTTATATCTGGAGAATGGTTACATGAATATATTCATATGGAAAAAAAATTCATCAAGCTATACATTTAACATTAGTCTGCTTTGTACATATTACTGTATGTATATCACACTTAATTCAAAAGGTAAAAACATCTAGCCCTGTACAGACAATAATGTATAAGATGTGGGACCAAATGAGTAGGCAAATATAATCTCCAGAGACTGTGACTGGGTTTTCAAATATGGTGGTGACAAGAAAAGGGAAAATTTAGATTTAATATTCATTTTAGAAGAAAAATCTATCAGAACTTGCTGTGGCTATGAATTGAGGCATAACTAAATATTTGGTTGTATTATTCATGGTGATGAAATGCTCAAAAGGAAAAGAAGTAATGAGAGTGCAGTAGAGAAAGTCATACAGAGACAGAGCTCAGTTTTGATAACTTTTTGCCTCTTTTTCCTACAGAATATCCAAATCAAAGTAAAAAGTTTACAGCTAAATATATGGATATCTATTGAGCTTAGTAACAGAGCTCACATTAATGTTGAAGAATCATCAACATATGTGCTAGTTTTGAAGCCAAGATAATGGGTAAGAATACCTGGAGAGAGAATGCAGCACTAGATGGAATAAAGCTAGGGATGATTTATACTGAGCACTTAGCACACACATAACACATAGTAAGAAATCAGCAAATGGTAGATGCTTGTATAATTCAGGACCATTAACATTTCTAGGTGTAATACAACAAAACGGGACAGCTTGATGTGTAAGACAGATACTGAGCCTAGAGTTGAAAATATAAATTCAGATATGATATGTACATGTACCAACTCCCAACAGTGATTGTAATTATTATGTGCTCCAAACACATACTAATAAAAAAGAATAAAGAAAAACAAAAGTTTTCATTCAGTCCCCTACCAAAAAAGAGTTCAAAGATAGTTATCCCTTTCAAGTTTATTTTGTTTCTGAATAACACAAAAGATGGATGCATGAAAAAGCAGAAAGTTTCACTTTTAGTCCATTTATCAAATATATTAGTGTCTGTTCTAGGAATAGGCACTATGAGTAATAAAATACAAAACAATAACATCTTCTTTTATGGTATATGTACTGTGTGCCTTTCTACTGTGATACTCTAAAACTATCATCATTTAACCCTCACAAAGACTCTATGCAGTGGGTTGATAGCATTAACTCCATTATACAGTGATGAAATCAAGACTAAATAAGGTTAAATGAGTAACTTGTGCAAGATCAGAGGACTAATGGTTGGTGATATAGCTCAGTAGCACAAGTGCCTGCCTGGGAAGTACATGGTCCTGAGTTCAATTACTGGTACCAAAACAAAAATAACAATAATCAGAGTATTAACAAACTGCAAAGCTAGAACTGAAACTTAGGCAATCTAGATCCAGAACTTATATTGTTTTTCACTATGCCACATTATTCAAGGTCATTTAAAAAGATAGTTAAGCCACAAAATCCAAGTAAATTATATTAAAGCGTATTTAGTAGGTCACATTAGAAGTAATAAGGATAGCATTTAATAATTACTAAGCAAATACTCTTATATGTGCCAAACAATGTACACAGCATTTTACATGTGTTAACTGTCATTAGCCACACAAAAGCCAAATTGATCAAATATGCATTTTCTTCCCATTTTACAAGTGAAGATGCTAAAACAAATATTTTAAGTAACTTATCTAATGTCACATTTCTTTTTTTTAATTTTTAAATTTTTTTATTTTACAAAAACAAAACAGAAAAAGGACAGAAATAATACAGAATTTCAAAAAAACAGAAACAATTTGACACTAGTTAATATATTGCATATTGTTACCTCAGAAATAGTTGTTCAGTTTACAAGATCTGGGCATTTAAAAATGATCAAACAATCAAACAATAATACCACAAAATGTTCTTCTAGATCAACTAGCAAAATTAGTAGTATACTTATCTATCTTGCACACATATACAGTTATATGTGTACACCCACATACATATAATTTTTCCTTACTTCCATTTCTCCTTTCTTCTATTCCAGTTTTTCTTTCCCTTTGAGGACTTTTTTCCCTTTCATTATTACAATATATATTGTATAGTTTTGGGGTTTTTTTTGTTTCTTTACAATTTTATTTAAAGAGGAAAAAACCAAAACAGAAAAAGGGTAGAAATAATATAAAATTTCAAAAGAAATTAACATTAAGAAATCACTAGTTGATAAATTACATACTGTCATCTTATAAATAGTTGTTCAAGTTACAAAATTGAAGCATACAAAGTGGACATTCAAACAGTGACACTGCAAAGAGTTCTGTTCAATGATCCAACAAAAACTCAGTAATATGGTTATCAATTCTACACAATTTAAGATATGTGCAGTTATATCTTTTAGAGCACTTTCCTTTCTTCTCTTTTTTACAATAGCAATTACACATTTTGGGTTTTTTTATTCCTACAGTTCTTATTACTTTTTACACTAGAGACACAATGTGATATTTATGAATATGATTCTTATTTATTTCACTAATGAGCATAGTTTCAAGTTACCTCCATTTCAGTATGAAGGCATCAAGATCATCCTCTTTATAGTTGACTAATATTCCATTGTATTAAAAATACCACATATTTTTCATCCACTCTGTGGTTGATGGTCATTTTGGTTGTTTCCAAGATTTAGCTATTACAAACTGTGCTGCTATGAACATGGGTGCACATATATCACTGTGATATGAACTTTTCAGTTCTTCTGGGAAAATACTAAGGAGGAGAATAAATGGATTGAATAGAATTTTCAATCCTAGTCTTCTGCAAAATCTCTATACTGATTTCCATAGTGGCTGCACCAGTCTAAACTCCCACCAACAGAGGAGCAGTGTTCCTTTTTCCCCACAGCCTCGCCAACATTTTTTATCAGTTAATTTCTTGATGGCAGCTATTCTTTCAGGGGTGAGATGAAATCTCAATGTTGTTTTAATTTTCACTTCTCGAATGGCCAGTGATGGTGAACATTTCTTCATGTATTTATTTGCAATTTGTATATCTTCATCTGACAAAGGCATGTTCATCTCAGATGCCCATTTTTGGAGAGGGTCTTTGAATTTGGGGGGCGTGATTATTTTCAATTCTTTATATGTTCTTGATATAAGTCCTTTGTCTGAGGGGTTGCTGGCTAAAATTCTTTCACATTCTGTAGGTTTTCTTTTCACTCTTGGTGATTTCTTTTGAATTGCAGAAACTTTTCAACAATATGAGATCCCAGGTGTTGATTCTTGAAGTGTTTCCTGTGCAGTTTGCATTTTGTTCATGAATTCTCTGCATACCCCTATGTCTCCAAGATTTCTGCCTACCTTGTCTTCCAGTAGATTTAGTGTTTCTGTTTTAATATTTAGGTCTTTGATCCATTTAGATTTTAGTTTGGGGCATTCTTAAAGGCATGGGTCTAGTTTCAGTCTTCAGCATGTGGAGAGCTAGTTTTACCCACACCAAAGAGGCTATCCTTCCTCCAGTGAACGCGTTTAGCCCTTGGTCAACTATCAGGTGGCTGAGTGTCTTTGTATTTATACTTGCATCTTCTAATCTGTTCTATTGATCCCCAGGTCTATTTCTTTGCCAGTACCATGCTGGTTTTATCACTGTGGTTTTCTAGTACAGTTTCAAATCAGGAATTGAGATGCCTCCTGCCCTGTCTTTATTGCCCAAAATTACCTTTGCTATTCTAGGTTTCTTCTGTTTCCAAATGAATTTTAAGAGTGTTTTCTCTAGTTTTCTTAGATATGTTAATGTTATTTTCATTGGGATTGCATTAAATCTGCATAACAGTTTTGGGAGTATGGCCCTTTTCACAATGTTGGTTCTTCTCAGCCAAGAGCAAGGAATATCCTTCCATTTTCTAAAATCCTCTTCAATCTCCTTTTTTAGTGCAGCATAATTTTCATTATAAAAGGTTTTAACATTCTAAATTAGATTGATTCCTAAGTATTTCATTTTTCAGATGCTATTGAGAACGGTGATATTTCCATAATTACTCTGTCAGTGAGTTTTTGTTTGTGTACAGGAATGATATTGATTTTTTGAGTGTTGACTTTGTATCCAACTACATTGCTGAATTTGTTTAATAACTCTAGTAGTCTTTTAATGGAGATTTTTTAGTCTTCTATAGAGTATCATATAATCTGCAAATAGTGATAATTTAACTTCTTTCTTTCCTATCTTTATTCCTTTATTTCTCTCTCTTTCTGATTGCTCTGGTTAGTATTTCCAGAACTATATTAAATATGAGTGGTGATAGTGGACATCTTTGTCTTGTTCCTTATTTTACAGTGAAAGCTTTCAGGTTTTGTCCTCTTGGTATAATGTCAGCTGTTGATTTTTCTTAGATGGACTTTATGAGATTGAGGTAGGCACTATATATTCCAAATTTGTAAAGGCTTCTTATCATGAACATGTGTTGCACTTTATCAAAAGCTTTTTCTGCATCTATTGAGATAACCATATAGTTTTTGGTTTTGGCTCTGTTAATCTGGTGTATTACATTTATTGATTTGTATATGTTAAACCATCCCTACATTCCTGGAATGAATCCCACTTGGTAGTGGTCTATAATCTTCTTGATGATTTGCTGCATTCTATTTGCCAGTATTTTATAGAGAATCTTTGCATCAATGTTCATTAGTGGTATTGGCCTATAGTTCTCCTTTATGGTTGGATCTTTTGGTGGTTTTGTTATCAGAGTGATATTTGCCTTCAGGAATGACTGAAGAAGGATTGCTTCCTTTTCAATTTCATTGAAGAGTTTAAGGAGTATTGGCATCAAATCTTCTCTGAATTTCTTGTAGAATTCAGCCTTGAATCAACCAGGACTGGGGCTTTTCTTTGTTGGTTTTTAATCACACTCTCAATTTTAATAGCTGATATTGAGTTGTTCAAAATTTTTATATCTTCTTGATTCAGCTTCGGCAGTTCATACATTTGTAGAAATTTGTCCATTTCCTCTGTGTTTTCCACTCTATGAGAGTAGAGATTTTCAAAGTAGGTAGTCATTATCTTTTGAATTTCCATGGGATCTATAGTAATTTCCCTCTTTTCAGTCCTTATTGCGTGAACTTGAGTTTTCTTTCTTTTTTGTGATAAGGTTAGCTAGAGGTTTGTCAATTTTGTTTATTCTCTCAAAAAAACAGCTTTTTGATTCATTAATTCTTTGTATAATTTTTTTCAGTTAAAATTGCATTCATTTCTACTCTAATCTTTACAATTTCTTCTCTTCTGTGAGTTTTCAGTTTAACTTACTCTTCTTTTTCTAGAAGCCTGAGATGAAGCATTATGTTGTTTATTAGTGCTCATTCTGTTTTCTTGACATGACAATTTATTGCTATATATTTCCCTCTTAAGACTGTTTTCATTGCAATCCACAGATTACAGTATGTTGTTTCCACATTTTCACTGAGTTGTAGGTATTGCTTTATTTCTTCTTTACTTTCATCTGTAGTCCACTAGTTGTTCAGAAGGTTGTTATTTAAGTTCCATGTATTTATGCAGGTTTTGCAATTTCTTTTGCCAGTAATTTCCAATTTCAGTGTGCTATGGTCATATATTATGCATGAGATAATTTCAATACCTTTGCATTGTTTAAGAATGTTTTATGGGATAATATATGGTCTGTTTTGGAGAATGTCCTGTGTGCAGCTGAGGAGAATGTGTATTCTGATGTGGTTGGGTGGAACACTCTGTAAACATCTACTAAGTCCAATTGCTCACAGGTATGATTTAGTTCTATTATTTCTTTGCTGACTTTTTGTCTAGTTGATCT
>PVJX010011483.1:20814-53538 GCA_004027295.1 Dolichotis patagonum | reverse complement strand
CGTTGTAAATAATGCAAGGCTCTGCATGGTTTTTGATTCTATTTTACTGTACTGTGACTCAGAGACACTATGTCAAGATTCTTTACCTGAATGACTTCAATTAATCCTTAAAACTGTTTGGTAGAGTCTATGGTTATCTTAATTTGATTGATGTAGAATTAAAGCTCTAAAGTTAAGTGGTTTATCGAAGGTCATTTTATTTCTAAGGTAACAAACTGTTTGAAACCTGAGAATGTCTTACTACGAAATTTGTGGTCCATTTTCTCCTTCATCATCTCCAGCTCAGATAAAGGGAAGAATTTGCCACCTTGCTGGGGTTTCATGGACTGTAAACATGTTCATGACTCTAAAGCCAGTGCTGGTTATAAATATCCCATTGCATCTGTTTAAATGTTTCTTCTCCAGCATAACAAAGATATTTTCCTGTTTTTTAAGGGCCAAGCATAAGCTCATAGCAGCACAGAAGTTGCAACGTTGTTTCAAATGTTGGCAGAACACTACACACAAGTAAGTGCTGGACTTGCCAGTAACAAAAAATATCTTGAATCCATTCCTCCTGTGTAACTTAACTCTTCATCTTTTGAATAACATTTCCCAGTCTTCCTGCCCTGACTGATCCCTCACGACTGGTAAATTCCATTCTACTCTCTGCTTCTATGGGATCAACTTTTTCAGATTTCACATAGAAATGAGACCAAGCAGCACTTGTCTTTCTGTACACCACAAAGATATACAGGGAAATAAGGGAACTAAAATAGTTTTAAAATCTTGTCAGATAAAGCACAGGATATTCAGTTAAATTTGTGCTCATTACCTCAACCGAATCTTTTGATAATGTATATACCCGTTGGAAATGTCAGATTTTACTATGTAAATATACATAATAATGCGTCAATAAAAATAAGCTAAATAGCTGAACATTTAGTTTCACATAGGCAATTTTTAAGCTTTTTTGTATTTTTTATTTCAAAAAGCAAAACAGAAATAAGGGATAGAAATGATACAGAATTTCAAAAATGAAAAAAAAGTAGGGAATTAACACTAGTAAATACATTGCATATGGTTGTTCAGGTTACAAAATCTAGACACAAAAGTGATCAGTCAAACAATGACAGCACAAACTGTTCTTTTTGATGAACTAACAGATTAGTAGCACAGATATCTATCTAGCATACATATACATACATACATTTATATATGTTTAGCAACATACATATAATGTTTTCCTTTCTTCCTTTCCCCTATTACGGTAGCTCTGAAAGAATAATAAGATCCAAGATATACAATAGATATTGTAATAATGAAAGGGAAAGAAAACGTTCAGTAATTTTTAGGATACATATATCTTAAATATTTATGGAGTATATTACTACCAAAAATATTAATTCTTTTTTTGGAATTGAAATTCCTTAAAAGTCCTAATTTATTAGAAGCCACACAGATGTAAACTGGGCATCACAGTTTGCAAAGCATGTTTACCACATTTACATTAGTACTTACAGCAGTCTTATGATGCACACTTTATTTACTCTATAGATTTGGCCAAGGACACTAGATTAAAATTATTTAAGAGACACGCCCATGATCACATAGCACTTCTGTTGTCTAGGTAGGGTTTAAATAAGGCTGTGTTTTTTGCTATGATGTCTCTCATTCATCAGCTTTCAAAACTAAATCCAAGTGACGCCTGCTTTGAGAAGTCTACCCATGCTACCCCCTACCGAAAGATTAATGTGTAGCTCCTTTCTTTAGGCTGCAGTAATAGTCTGCAACCTGTTACTCTGATTGTTTTGTGTTTTTCTCCTTGTTGGAAATCAACTCTCTGAGCCATTTAGCAGGCAGAATAATGACCTGACCATATGCCCATATCTCAATCCCTGGACCATAACTGAGTTGTCTGACATGGCCAAAGGTGGTTTGAAAATGTGATTAAGGATTAGGACTTTAAGAAAGAGGAGTTATCCTGGATAACCCGGATGGGTCCAATATGATCACATGTGGACTTATAATTGGAGAACTTAGTTTCCGGCTATGGTAAGGAGACATGATAATACAAAGAGGGAAGAAGAAGTGTAGGTTTGTTACCTTGGAAGACAGCATAAGGAAGACATGAGTCATGAGATTCAGGCCACTGGGAAGACTGGAAAGGATGCTGTTCCTCCTGACAGGGTGCAGTTCTTGAAAGAGGTACAACCTTAAGGACACATAGATGCTAATGCTTTGAGACTTCCTTTCAGAATTCTGGCTTCTAGAACTTGACAGTAATATATTTGAATTTTTTAAGCTTCTACGTTTATGATATTCAGTAAAGAAGTAATACAAAATTAAAAGATTTAGATTCTGCACCATATTCTCTGTCATTTCCTGTAGCTAGCAAAGTACTGCATAAGCACATGCTAGGTGCTCTGAATTGTTTTGCACAAATAAATGAAAATTATACCACTCTGCTACATTGTCAGTGTTCAACTAGAGTATGTGGAAGACAAATGATCTCAACTTACGCTTTCTGAGTTAAAAGAAACATACTCTATCCTTTCTACCACTTGGACAAATGGGGCATTATCATAAATACAGAAAATCAGGTCACAAGTGCTAATTCCAGAGTGAACATTTACATTCTACTCCTAGGCATGGCGGTGAGATGCAGAAAATGACTTCACTCATAGTTGCTACGATGATAAAAAATATCTGCAATATTTTTTCAAATTAGTACTGTAACAGTTATTAAAATTTGGTGTGCATTAAAATGACCTTAGGTATTTGTTTATAAATGTTTATTCCTGGGTCTAATCGCTACAGATTCTCATTCAACAAATTGAAGATTAAGCCCTGGTGGTTCTGTGACAATTCTGCACAGGTCACCAGCCAAGCACTCATCCTGCTCTAGGAGTAGTTCTTCCTCCTTTCTTTGGTCTTCAAAGCAACTCTCATATCTCATTCTTAAATTAGTGAGAAAACAAAGGTGAAGAGAACCATTCTTCTATCGTATTGTATTGTATTTATAATTGAAACACATTAATTGTAGCTATCTGTGGCTTATAATATGTTACTTCTTTCTTTTTCTTTTTCTTTTTATTGCTTGGTACCAGGAGTCAAACTCAGAACTTCACACTTGCTAGGCAGGTGCTGTGCCACTGAGCTATATCCTTGATCCCACAAGGTGTTAGTTCACTAAGACTGAACAATGTATGCTGATAAAAATCAATGTCATTAGTATGACTTTAATCGTGTGACATGTGTATCATTTTCCCAAATTTTTAAAAAATACATTTTTCATCCTGAATATATCTGGTATTCAAGGTAGACTGTGAGAAAAAAATCACAATGCAGAAATTCTCTAGCTGGCATGAAACCTTGACTTGCAAGACGGGCTTCTCAGAGGAGTTTAAGGTGGCATTTTCAACCCTGGAAACAATGAAGAAGAAAATTTCCCTTTTATTTAGGCTAGAGAGAGGAAGACTTCAATCTTTAACCGTTCACTGGAAATAAAAGGTAGCACTACAAAATAACATTTTCAATTGAAGATTTTTCTACTGCACACTTTTTCCTGTTTATAAATGTAGTGAATGATACTATTAAAAAGAAAGTTGCCAACTCAAAGATGCAAAGAATTTAATGGCCATTTCTGACAGTTTCAGGGCTCAAAGATAAGCCATGACTAATATTCGGATTTATTACCCTCAATGCTTTAACAATGTGTGTATACCATTATTACACTGAACATACAACTATAACACCAAGCCTTTTTCATTTAGTACCATAAGACATGTCCGCATCCATAGTGTCTTCTTATTTTAATGAGATTGTTTTTATTAAACTCTTTTCCTTTAAAATAACTTACTCAAAATCTTTGGATTAGTTTTTTAAAAAAAACTTCCTGCTCAAAGTCTCCATATATTATTCTTGAAGAGAAGCAATTAGGTCTTTCTGGAGTGTCAGCAGCACTGAGTGACCTGCAGCTGCCTACTGCTAATCATATTAGACAGAAGTTAATTTCGAGGTACCTTGCCCTCTGGCATCCCACCAGTCAGGCAAAGCAGTGGCTGCCTTATTTACAATGGCACGCAAGTAGACTGTGCCATGTTTAGAGAATAATGTGCATTTCAGGCCTGCCATCTTCAACTTATTGTGAAGATTTTTTTTTCAGAAAGACAGAATTCTAGAACGTTAAGAACATAAATCACATTGTTGGAAATTGTCTTTCTCTCAGAGTTTATGGTTGTGGTGCAGTGCCGTTTTTCTTGTGCACTTGCATTTGACTGAATTCCACTTGTCATCAAAAAGAAATATTTTATTTTCATTTTCAACTCAGCCAGAAATTGTTGAAAATATTCTCTCCAGAAGTGAATGAGAATGTAATAATAGCGCAACTAAGTCTTAGCTAGAAAATACTCACTATATCTTAAATATGCAGGAATGCTTTAATAAAACATGTTTACACTAAAAAATGTGAAGCCTGATGCCATATTGATACCAAATTGAAAGCTTAGATGAGTAGCTAGGGTTTTGGGATCACTTGTGGAAGGAACAATCTCTTTCAGCTACCTCTTGTGCTAATGAGGATAAATCACTAAGTTAGAGGTCTGGGGCCAAATCAAGAAGTGCCAGTTCCTCATCTTTTAACAAAAACAAAGGGAAATGATCTTTCTTTCTGGTGCCATTCACTGAGATGGGCCCGTGCAGAAGCTCAGTGTAGAATCTTCCTCTCCCTTCTCTAACTGGGCCACTTGCTTTAAGTAGTAATCAATGTAACAATCAATACAGCAAAGGTTATGTTTTTGCTTGGTCAACAGAGAGGGAAACTATTCTCCTTACTTTGGATTTTAACCAAAGGCAAGTCACATTAACAATCTTAAACACATTTAAGAATCCTTGTTTAATATTTTAATATGGTACTATGAAAATACAGGGAAATACTTCAAAATTTGCCGTGTGTTGATATGAGAGAGGTAACTTTTGATATATGTAAATGGTCAATAAACTGAGAGGGTTGATTGGATTTTACATTAAGAACACTGTGTAAAATATTACGAAGAAGCCTGGGAATGTGAGGAAGGGTTTTCAGTTGCAACTATCACTAATAAACCAAGCTTGAGAGAGGCACTTTATCTGTCTATGTTGGGCATAAAATTAATGTGAGAAAAATTGATAAGAAAATATCATACAATGTACAAGGTTAAAAAATGCTTTTGAAATAACTAGAGTTACTATCTTTTTGCGAAAAAAAATATAGACTTGTTTAAAAATCAGAACCCAAACCGCAACCTCAATAGCAATGAAAAAATAAGCCGATTTAACCCCAACTCATGTTTATAAGACACAAAGAAAAACAAACATCTGGTCATTTGCATAGTTTTGATCACAGCAACAATCTGCATAGCCTGGATGTAACACAACTAACAAGGGGCTTATCACGCAGGAAGGACTGCGTCCAACTTCTAAACAAGGTGACATTAGCACTTCCAGTCCTAACCCATGGTGCCATGGCACAATGGCAAAACATGTCACACTTCTAATCTGCTCTGTAAAACACCACTATGAGACAGTGCTGAGAGTGGGAATTGCTACAGTAGAAAAATTGGATGGGACCAAAAGAATAAGAAAGAGAAGGACAAGAAATTATCACATGACTGTGGATGAAAACTTTGGGCATATTCATGCCTTAGTTACTTTTCTTGTCATTGAGACACAACAGCAGACCTCTACAATTTAAAGGAGCAAAGATTTATTTTAGCTAACAGTTTGTAGAGGTCTCAGCTTATATTTGGCTGGCTCCGAGGCAGGGCAGCACAGCAGAAGGATATGGCGGAGATGGTTGCTTATGGCATGGCGGTCAGAGAACAGAGAGAGAAGAGTAGAGCAGAGAGGGTGAGATGGACCCATCCAGGCCACACCTCCAGTGACCCACCTCCTTCAACAAGGTTTCACCACCATCACATTTAGCTACAAACTCTTTAGTGAGCTATATACATTTTTTCTGCAATATGCTCTAATTAGAAATATACTAGGTGAGCTGTCCTCTAAAAGTAGCGTTATCCTGACTTGCATGGTATGCATGAACCTTTCCTCATACTTTGACATGGAAATGATACTCAGATGTAGAACAGCTGTCTTTGCCACTATTTCAGTCCCAGAAAGAAGAAAAAAACAGATATGCTGGATGTTGACAGAAAGCACAGGAGAAAGCTACAGTATCTGCACCGGCGACTGAATTTCCACACTCTTGGTTGCACTTAGAAGTCGCTCTAGCCTGTTTTACATAGCTAACCCTAATTCCTACTGATTCATACTTCCAGGACTTTGTGTAGCACAAATTCTCTTTGTGTTTGTTTGTTTGTGTGTGCATTTGTGTGTGTGTGAAAGTAAATACCTAGAGGCAAAGATCTGCCTATATTGCCTTTTGTCTCATTTATACTATTTCATTACTATGTATTGTCTTGTCCTTGGTCTTACCTACCAATTTCTCCAGTACAAAATGCTTGAAATGCTGGATAAAGTGAAGTGAACACCTATGATTTGAAGATTAGGAAGCTGAGCCTTGGAGATGGGTTACTCACTAAGAACTTTCAATGCGAAGTCTTTTATTGTAGGAGAGACCAGCATAGAATTTTCTACACCACTAATGGCTAAAAGGAAGGGAGGGGAATAGGGAAAAAAGAATTGAGATGTGATATATATATATATATATATATATATATATATATATATACAGTTTCTCTATGATCAATGTGATTGATATGACAAATATGTACTAATAAAAAGATAAAGTTTCTAAAAATCAGTGACGGGGTAGATATAAGTGGCTATGTAACAAAGGAAGTGTTTTGGTATTTTCTCATTTTGCTCTGAACAATTCTGTTTCTTGGTGTACTGACAAGCCATGGGGATCAGTTTCTTGTCTCTGAAATGGACATAAAAACTGTGCCCTTGTCACAGAGTTATTGGAAGAATAAAAAGACTTTAGAGATGTAAGCCTTTCACCACAGTGCCTAGAGCATATCAAGTGCAAAGTAAATCTGTGGTTATTATTATTTAATCTGAAATCTGAGGCTCGGCAAGACACTGCTTTAGCAATCTTCACACTGATTCAAGCAAAGACTATTGTCAGGCAAGCCAGAGTCCTAGATCCAGGTTATTTACTAATTAATTACTTGATAGCAGGAGTATGATATGTGTCCAAGTCTGCATTTTTTCCTGTAAAAACAAATACTTTGGTATTTACCTCACTGAATTGTGAAGATTAACTGAGATAACTTATGTAAGCTGTCAACATAGTTGTTATGGTTTATATTTAAATGTCCCCACAAAGTCTCATGCCCATATGGGTGGAGTTTTGGAAGGTGATTGGATTATAGGTACTATATAGTTGGTTTGATGTTATCTCTCAACATATCTAGGGTATTGAGACATTGTGCCAAGTGATTTGGTCAAGAGTTCAGCTAAATATTACTACACGGGTGATTTGGTGGTATGACTGTCACAATCAGTAAAGGAGATCGCTTTTGATATTGTATGAGAATCTCATCCAATCAACTGAAAGCTTCAAGAGCAAAAACCGAGGTTTTCTGGAGAAGGAACTCAACCTCAGGGTTATAATATTAAAATTTTGCCTGAGTTTCCAGCGTGTTGTCTTGACCTACAGATTTCAGACTCGGTACATCAGCATCAATCAAGTCTTGCTTGTGTCTTCAGCTTGCTGGCCTGTCTTACAGATTTTAAACTGGCCAGGCATGATACCAGTCTAATCCTTAAGAAATATTATACAATGTAATATAGTAATGTACTGGTTATTGTTTCTTTTTCTGTGTACAACCCTAACTGATACACCTTTCCTCTTCTAAAGAACTGAGTTTTGGGAAAAGTAGCTCTTCTTTGGTTGTTTTAGAAATTCTGTGGAGAACTTTATCTTAGCTTCTGACATATCTTGTGGCTAATGGGAGATGAGCAGCTTTATAGAACTGGCTGATACGTTTGTGTTTCTGTTTTTGTTTTTTGCTCTGAAATCTAGCCCTTCATTCTCCTTTCACAGTCAATTTACTATTCCCTACAGCCTTTCACTTCAAATTTACCACTCATCTCTACCATACCTCCTGGGAGTTTCCACTCCAGTAGCTCTCTATTTTATTTTCTATCCCTCCTTGTGGCTATCGTGTTGTACACCCTCATTAATCATGGAAATCATTTTACAAATCAGGCTGGGAGGAACCTCATGGCCATTGGACATAACACAGTGAAAGCTCCATATTAGACCTTTACAACAAGCTCTTACAATATTGCATCACTGATTTTCTATGCCCTGGACAATTCTGAGGAAATTACAGATTTGTTAACAGTCTGCAGGCATGTAGGGAGGTTCAAAGGATTATACTGAGGGCTCCTGCAAATCCCGAGGGCCTGAAGAGAGCATGCCAAGCCCATGATTACAGCGGGAGCCGCTATCTCTTCTGTTCCTAGACAAATGCTTGATTGCTTACCCACGGATATTGGTATCCAAAGAAATTTTCATCTAATACAACAGGAACCACTCAAGGCAGCCAATTAATTAAGCTGGTTTTCCAGCTGATAGATTGATGCATTACCACTGTTTCAGTAAAGCACAAATTAGCAGCATATTGTGTCTGATGGTCTGGTCATCTCTCACTGTTGACTCTAATTTTCTGGAAAGTTTGAGAGAAAAGGAAGAGACAAAGAAAGAATTAAATCTGGGAGGAGTTGTGGTAAACGATTTGTGAATGCTAAGAGGATTTGCTGATACTATATGCCAAGTTAATTGTGTGGTTCACAGTACTTCCTTTAAGATTCAAAGAAATCCTTTCAGGTAGATCTTAGAAATACTTCATTTTTATAAATAAAGAACAGGCTCAGGGAACTTGAATTAATTTTGCCAAGACATGCACTTATTTTGTGGCAGAGCTTGCAGGAAAGCATTATGCAATAGTAACGGTTATGTTCCAGCTCTCCACATACTTAGCAGACCAAACTTGGAAGCTGATTCAGTGAGCTTTCCTATGTCCTCTTACCACATGCTTCCCTCTTTGCTTCTGTAATTCATCAACCATCAGGAAGCCTTTCTCCATGGTCTTGATGCTAGATTATGTCTGCCGATATTCCATTCTTTTGTTTCAACCCCAGATATTAAGGAATGAAATCGAATCAGAGTGATAGTAGGATGCGTACATTTGCAAACTTCCCACAGCTGGAAGGCAGGAGCCATCGTAATGAAGGCAGGTGAAAGGTTGCTGTCTCCTTTCTTTGGTTGCAGTTGCAGCTGATGAAACTTAAGACCTTTGAAGTATAGATGTTTTTGATCCCAGCTGCTCTATAGCTCATCCTGCCAGGCTGCTTTGAAGTCCAGAAGCCCACTGTTCCCTGTTTGTAGGATGCAGGAGTGCTAGAAGGCAGTGAGGTGGTCAGGGGACCAGTTAAGTGGCTGTTGCCAGAATCCAGGTGTGATATTTGATGAGAACTTGAACTAAGGCAAAACAAGTAAAGATGAAAAGAAGGAAAGAGATCAGCTTGTTTCTAATGGGTTATTTCATAGGATATGGAAAGTTATTGAAAGTAATAAGTAAATATGGACAGTTCTAAGATCCATCACTAATTAACAGTTGCTCAAAATGGCGTGTATAGTGGTTTCATTCACAAATATGACACATAGTAACAGAGACAGACACTTACGCTGCATCTTAGCAAGTTCCCCTGACAACTTGTGGGAGGAAGGGCCTTGGGGCAGAGGGGTCACTGTCTACAAGATAGCACAGGAACTTCTGTGACTGCACCATAAAATGCATGAGCCACTGCAAGGACATGTCAGGGGAAGGCTGGAGAGTGTGGCAGCAATGGGACCTGCAAGAGCTCTTCAAGGTAGGGTAAGGAATTCATCCTTAGGAAATGGAGAATCCTAAATAGGTTTTCAGCAGGGGAGTGAATGGATTAGAGGAGTTTAGGGACATCTTTCTGGAGCACAGAATACCACTGCAGGGAGGAATGGTGAAGTGGGGGGGGCTGTGGAAATAGCCTGAGCGAGGATGGTGGTTGGACTAGGGAGCATAACTACTTAGTGGGGATGGGCCAGGGAGAAAAGTTTTGCTTTTGTTTTTTTAATACTGTGATTGAACCCAGGCCTTCACCGTGAATTACATCCCCTGCCCTTCTTGTTTATGCATTTTTATTTTGAATCTGTTTATTACTAATTCCCTAAGGTTCCCAGCCTGGGCTTGAACAGTGATACTCCTGCTTCAGCCTCTGTTACTATGTAGGATTGCTAGGATTATAGGCATGCACCACCACGTCTTATGGGAAAGTTTATTTCTATGAATGTATGTTTGCAATGCATAGCAATTAGGTTCATGCTAGGGAACTGATACATGCACATTACCCACTTCCCATTTTTTATTTCTTTACAACACTTACTACCCTTCCTCCTCTTGCTGTCTCCTTTCCCAGCTCCAAAAACTCAGCCTTTTTATTTCGTATCATTGCTCCTTAATTTTTACATTTTTATTTATATCTTAGGTTTCTTGTATGAGAAACCATACAGTGTTTAATTTTCTATATCTGACTTAATTTGTTTACTATTATGGTCTCAAATCCTATTCATCTTTTTGCAAAAACAAGTTATTTTATCCTTCTTTATTGTTGAAAAATATATATGTATGTATATATATATATATATATATATATATATATAGCATGTTCTATATTCAGTGGTATTTACAGCATCTAAAATGTTGCCAGAGCTTAGCAATTGTGAATTGTGAATATGGATGTAAGTATTGCATGGTTGATTTAACAATTTTGGGAGTATACCCAGAAGAGGTACAAGATTTCACTTAAAAATACAGTTACTATTTAAAATAAAATTTATTACAGTAAATGACACAGTGCCATTAATCCCTCTCAAAATATCTCCCCTTGTTTCAAAAGCACTTTTCCAACCATTCTTGCCACTTTCTTAAGCAGTCCTGGAAGTCTTTCCCGTGACTTTCTTTAATCCTGCTGCCTCATTGTCCTTAATTGACTCAAACAAGTTACCATTTATGGTAATTTTGCCTTTAGGGATGAGCAAGAAGTCATACAGTGTCACGTTTGGCACATGAGGTGGGTGAGGACACACCAGCCTGCTTTTCTTTTGGATGACACTTGCCAGCAGCATTTACCATATTTTTTATTATACCTTGTAAGGAGAGGGGGAAAAAATAAGGAAAATTAATGGCACTATGGCTTTTACTCTAATAACACTTTTATGTAAGTGTTCCCTGTGCTTTTTGATCATTCCTTGTACAGCTGTGTCAAAATTTGAAACTACTGAAAGATAACAGGGAAAACAACTGAAGCCCTATGTACAAGAAAGGATTCCTGACCAGAACTCCAGTAGGACAGGAAATAACGTCAATAAGTAACAAATGGGATGACACGAAATTGAACAGTTTCTGCACTGCAAAGAAAATAATCAGCCTAGTGCAGAGACAACCCACAAAATGGGAAAAGATTGCCAGCTGCTTTTCTCACAGAGGGAGATATTTTTAAAAGTAGAAAGGCAGGGCTTGTTGATGAGTTAGATATGGAGTTGAAGAGATGCCTGCAATGAGGTATAAGTCTTACGCTCTTGGGTGGGAAAGCTACATTAGTGTTGGCGTTATTTATAAGGTGTAAATAGTAGCAATAAGTGGCTTGCCATACATATGTGTCATCATCAAAACCTTGTCCCCACTGTCAAGAGTATAGTTTGATCTCTCCCTTTTCTGCACTGCCCGTAAACAATCACCTGCTCTTCTGTGCCTTAAGTTCCTACAGAATTAGAACTTACTTTTTAATTTTAGGTAACACATTTTTCAAGCTTAGGTAAGTCCTACGGCTGCCGTGGCTCTGTGCAAAGGTGTGCGGCCAGGTAACAAACTTGGGACTCCTTTCTTTTCCATCAATGAATATGAATTCAAGAGAACATCTACCCCTGGGCCTAGAAAGAAGAGAGAGATATGGAAATGAGTGATTCTGTCCTCTGATAATGTTCTTATCATCTTGAAATCCTCACCAGCTTTACATTTTTTCTTTCTTATGTCTGCACATCTCCAAAATACACAGGCGCATACATGCATATCCATGCCATACCCCAACCACTCTGTTCTTCTCATTATTCCTTATTTTACAGAATTATACCCCAACTCTAGGCTTTTGCTAAAGTGGTTCTTTAGTCTGAAACACCGTCCCATCCCCGATTTCCACTTACCAAACTGGATCTGACTTTTAACACTAACGTCAGATCACATTTGCCCTAAGAATATTGGCAGGGGAGAGGGTGCAACGAAGCTGGGAAAAATCTAAGCACAGCATATGCACATACGGAAATACAGGGTAAAACCTGTTAAGTTTTACAAGTAGTGTATATGAATAAATAGAATACATAAAGCTAATTTGCAAAAGTATCTTTGTAGATTCCCACACCAAAATTAACTTTCATCATATAGTAATTGTTTTAAACATATTTTATAGCATCTATCCCAAATTCTCCAGTCATTTGTGTGTGAGGTTATTTTTACTCATGTAGTTTGGAAGCTAACAGAGGACCAGAGCCGAGTTAAATACATGTGTACACTTCAGAACTAGCCCTGCATCCGATTCATGAGTGACCTTTAATCAATTGCTGTGAAATTTAAATGACTACCTTCCAAATGACTTAGTCCAAAGAAAGACACATATTCAATATTCACAGTGTATAATGATTAAGTATAATTTCACTCTTACCTTATTACTTTGAAAATCTGTTTCTTTCCCTCACTCTTATTAGTACTAATATATATATAAAATATTTCCAGAAAATTTCAAACACCTCCAATTCTTTCTCTTAATGGCTACTGGGTGTTGTGGTACACACCAATGGATTTGAATATTATAAAAAACAAAAATAAAATCAAGCCATCTTATTGGACTGAAGTCCAAATGTAAATTCAGTTGTCTAAAGGCAGCAAAAGGAAAAGGCACTTGAGAAGAAATAAAAGTAAATACTCTCTTGTGTGAGCAAAGTCAGACCCGCCCAAGTCTCTATTTTTGTCTTCTTTAACAATAACCAAATAGCACAAAATAAATGTTTGTGTTCGTGTGTGTGTGTGTGTGTGTGTGTGTGTTTAGGCTCAAAGTTTAGACTGGTTTTCCTAGTTCTCACTTGCCATTAGCACACTGCTTTACTCTTATTTATGTTCTGTTCTTGTCTGATTTAAGAATCTGTGTTGTGACATTAAGAATTCTCATAGTATTGGCTCTCTGAGGCTAAGTTATGTGTTTATCATTTTATAGGAATCTCCTGCATTTTGTCTCTCTGTTCATCTCCATCCATTTTCTGACTATGCAATAAAATAATAAAAACCTAGGATTGAGAACTTGATCCTCTCATAATCTGGAATGTAAACAGCACAAACATAGGAATGGTGACAGAAGGTGCTGCTTATGATTGCTCTTCATTTTCCCCCAATTGACATATTTCTTTATTTTCTTTGGCTTCTTTGGAAGCATCCCATAGCAGAATGTTTAGAAATGCTTAGCAGCATTGGGTAGCAGGATTACATTATTTAGAGAAGCCCATTCAATTAGCAAACAACTTGCTTCTGACTTCTGAGTATGTACATATAGGTAATTTACACTGGTGTGGAAGGAAAAATCTGTCTGAACTTTATTCCAGACCCATTGCTCTATGTGTAAAATAATTTAGTGCAACAGCAATAGCCAAACAAAGACAGCTTATTCCCTTGTTACAAATTGGTCATCCAACAGATTTTAATAAATCAACACTGTCTATTTAGTATCATTTAGTATCATGAAAATACTAAACATTGACGTTGTTTAACTTGGTAAATAATTCATTGAAATATCTGTCATATTTGATATTATTAAAGTAAATTTTGAAGTCACTTTTATCAGAGAACAATTATTTGTTCTTTTTCATCTTTCAACCTGTCTCTTTGTCATTCTTTATTAACAAAGTGAACCATACAAGATTAAATAATTTGGAAAAGGACTAGTTTTATTCATTTTATAAAGTTCAAATGATTTAGAAAAAAATTTCTAAGCCCAGCGCTCTCAAATAATCAAATTTGTGTTAAGCAGTTAAACATAATTTAGAATTAAAGCCTCACAGCACACATACCTATATGCTATATTCCAAGATAATGGTGAAAATTTAAGTATTATATAGCTTACAAGACTCTTGCATGACAAATACGGCAGGAAGTATATTTAATGGGGATAAAACAATGTGAATTGAAATACTGGGTGAGAAGTTAGGTAATTATTTTTCTGAAAACAATTAAAAGTATCAACAATTTAAAAAATTTAATTAAATTAAAAATTTAATTAACAATTAAACAATTAAAAGTATTTGCAACTGAGACTTTAATAAAAAGGTTAAAGAACAAAAGCAAATGAAAACAATCTCTGAAATATTAGATGTTACACAAGGGCTTTTGTAGGAAGAATGGTGTTGAGGAAATAAGTAGAGAATGGAAGATGAGTGGTAAGTCTTGTTTCAACTTGGAATATGGAAAAGAAAGAGGTGGACAGTAAATATAGAGATATGATAGATCGGAGAGAGAAACAGAGAGACAGAGTGATAGAGATAGAGTGAGACAGAAAGAGACAGACAGAGAGACAGAGACAGACAGACAGACAGACAGACAGGTACCCCTTCAAGGTTAACTTACTTCGCCCAGTCTTACAATCACACTATGATAAGCTTGAACCACATTTTATATTTAGTGACATATTCTTTCCTCAAGATCCCAGAAACTCTCATTTTGTAACCTTTGCTTGCTGAGTTGCCTGTGCCTAGACCTCACCTCATTACTCTTCTTGCAGACTCACTGGGATGTCCCAGGTGTGGAAATTAGCTCTATAATTTCCACACAAAGCCTTCTGTGGTTAGCAGAATTCCTGCCATGTTTGAGGAAGTCATAAGATGTTTATAAAAAACAAACCATGCACAGAAGTATATTTACACATTTTTGGTCTTGAAATTCCTTTAGCCAGTGTCCTTTGAGTAGAATATGGGAGACTGTTTTCACTGACATTTTTTGAAACCAAGAAGGGTGACAAGCAGGAACATTTGATATCTGATAATTAGAAGATTTTCCTCCTGACCAGTGGGGCTAAGCAAGATGGGCCTCAGGATCTGCCTAGAGGAACACTAGAGTGACAAGTGACCACAATCTGTAGCAGCCATAGCATTTTTCCAAGTTATTTCATGAGACACAATTGCTTTGACATACAATGATTTTTTAAATTTTATATGTGAATAAAACAAAAGAGGACAGAACAAAGCAGATCAGAACAGAACAACATAAGCAACACAGCACTTTACAACAAAACAACTGGATATTAACAGTAGCTACCATAATGTCTCTTTCTTTGTAATAGTTGAGCATGGCTTCAAATACAATAATATCAAACGTAACAAAAAAGTATAAAACCATTCAAAAGAATGAAAGAACTACAGGGTATTCTGAACCAAATATCAAACAATGATCAATGACTACCTTAATATCTCATTTCCATAAAGAGCTTATATGTACTATCACATATATTAAAATCCCAATAAGACACAACATGATAGAACCAATGGTAATAGCAGAGTAGAAGCATGGTAGGACTTCAAAGCAAGATGATGTTAAATCAGTAATGGCTGCCATAATGCCTTGTTTTCTTCAAAATAGCTGTTCATACCATCACACATAATAAAGTCAAACAAAACAGAATAAAACCATTCCAGCTGATGAATGAAAACATTAAAAGGCTTCAAAGCTGCATAATGGGGAATCATAATTACCATAAAATCTTATGTACTCTTACCATTTCTCACACTAGGGATACTATACGGTATTTATACATGTGAGTTTGGTTTATTGCACATATGGGTATGGTCTCAAGTTCTGTACATTTATTCCTAAATATCTCAATGTGATCATTCTTTATAGCTGAATAGTACTCCATTGTATAAAAATACCATATCCTTCTTATCCATTCCTTAGCTGATGGGCACTTAGGTTTAAGTGGAATAGCTGGGTCAAATATGACTTCCAATCCCAGCTTTGTGAGGAATCTCAAGACTGACCTCCACAGTGGTTGCACCAGTCTATACTCCCACCAACAGCACAGAAGAGCTCCTTTTTCCCCACAGTCTCTCCAGCATTTGTTGTTCGTAAATATTTTTGTCCTGGCCATTCTTTCTGGAGTGAGATGGAATCTCAGTGTGTTTTTAAATTGCATTTTTCTAATGACTATATGATGAACATTTTTTCATTGTACTTATTTGTCATTCTATTTTTTCATCTGAGAACTTTGTATTCATCTTGATGCCCATTTTTGGATTGGGTCTTTGAATTTCAAGGGTCTGGTTTTTTTTAAATTCTTTATAAGTTCTAGACAGAAGTCCTTTGTCTGAGGGACAGTTCACTAAGAGTTTTTGCCAGTTTGTGAGTTTTCTTTTCACTCTGCTGGAGCCCTCTTTCGACACACAGAAACTCTTTAATAAGATGTGATCCCAGTTATTGATTCTGGGAAGTATTTCCCCTGCAGTTTGATTCTTGTTCATGATTTCTCTACCTACCCCTATGACTTCAAGATTTTTACCAACTTTGTCTTCCAACAGATTTAGTGTTTCCGTTTTAATATTTAGATCTTTGATCCATTTAGATTTTAGTTTAGTACATGGTGATAGGCATGGGTCTAGTTTTAGTTTTCAGCATATGGATAGCCAATTTTTCCAGCATCGTTTATTAAAGAGACTCTTGTTCTTCCAGCAAACATGTCTGACCCCTTTATCAAAGAAATGGTCGTTGAGTGGGTTTGTGTTTGTGGTTGTATCTTATAATCTATTCCATTGATCCTCTGGTCTGTTTTTATTCCAGTACCATGTTGATTTTATTACTGTAGCTTTGTAGTATAATTTCAAGTTAGGGATTGTGATGCCTCCTGCCTTGCCTTTGCTGCTTAGAATTGTCTTTGCTATTCTAGGTCTCTTCTGGTTCCAGATGAATTTTAGGAGTGAGTTCTCTAGATCTATGAGGTATGTTAGTGGTATTTTGATAGGGATTGCTTTGAATCTGTATAGAAATTTTGGGAGAATGGCCATTTTCACAATATTTATTCTTCCTATCCATGAACAAGGGATGTCTTTCCACTTTTTGAGGTTCTCTTCGATTTCTTTTTTCAGGGTATTATAATTTTCATTGTATAGCTCTTTTGCTTCTTTTGTGAGATTAACTCCTAATTATTTCAATTTTTTGGATGCTAGCTTGAAGGGTGTGGCATCACTTACTTCTCTTTCAGTGCTTTTGTTGTTAGTGTATAGCAATGCTATTGAGTTTTGAGTATTGACTTTGTATCCAGCTACATCGCTGAATTTATTTATTATACCTAGGAGTCTTTCAATGGAGTTTTGGGGGTCTTCTATGCAAAGTATCATGTCATCTGCAAATAATGATAATTTAACTTCCTCTTTTCCTATCTTTACTCCTTTAATTCTCTCTCTCTCTTGTCTAATTGCTCTGGCTAGTATTTCCAGTACTATGTTGAATAGGAGCATGTTGATAAGGGATGTCCCTGTCTTGTGCCAGATTTTAAGGTAAAGGCTTTCCTTTACCTTAAATGGGGCATTTAATATGATGCAGGCTGTTGGTTTTTTATAGATGGCCTTTATCATATTGAGGTAAAGACCATCTATTCCAATTCTCTGTAAGGTTCTTATCATGAATGAGTGTTGGAACTTATCAAAAGCTTTTTCTGCAACTATAGAGATGATCATGTGTTTCTTACTTTTGGCTCTATTGATATGTTAGATTACATTTATTGATTTACATATGTTCAACCATTCCTGCATTCCTGGGATGAATCCCACTTGGTCATGGTTTTTAATCTACTTAATGATTTGCTACATCCTGTTTGCCAATATTTTATTGAGAATTTTTGCATATATGTTCATTAGGGCGATTGGCCTATAATAGTCTTTTTTAGTTGGGTCATTCTCAGATTTTTATACTAGAGTAATATTTGCTTCCAGGAATGACTTAGGAAGAATAGCTTCCCTTTTGATTTCATTTAAGAGTTTGAGGAGTGTTGGAATTAAATATTCTTTGTATTTCTTGTAGAATTCTGCAGTGAATCTGTCTGGGCTGAGACTCTTCTTTGTTGGCAAAGACTTAATTATGTTTTCAATTTCACTAATAGAAATTGGGTTATGCAGCAGCTTTACATATACCTGACCAAACTTTTGTAGTTCATATGTTTCTAAGAATCTGTCCATTTCCTCTGTGTTATCGAAACTATGAGAGTAGAGGTTTTCAAAATAGGTTTTGATGATCTTCTGTATTTACACAGAGTCTGTAGTAATTTCACATATTTCATTCCTTATTGCATGAATTTGAGGTTTTCTTTCCTTTTTAAAATAAGGTTGAGTAGGAGCTTATCAATTTTATTTATTCTTTCAAAGAACCAACTCTTTGATTTATTGATTCTTTGTATTGTGTTCTTAGTCTCTATTGCACTGATTTCTGCTCTGATTTTTAAAATTTCCTCCCGTATTTTAGCTTTGGGATTTTCTTGCTCTTCTTTTTCTAGATGTTTGAGGTGTAACATCAGGTTGTTTATTTGTGTTCGTTCTGTTTTTCTGATGTGGGAACTCAGTGCAATAAATTTTCCTCTGAGGACTGCTTTCATTGCATGCCACAAATTCTGGTCAGTTTTATTTGTATTTTTGTTTTCTTGTAGATATTGTTTAATTTGTTCCTTAATTTCCTCTGTGACTCATTGATTGCTCAAGAGTGTATTATTCAGTTTACATGTGTTTGTGGGGTTTTTACAATTGCTTTTATCATTAATTTCTAGTTTGATGGAACTGTGATCCGATAACATGCATGGGATAGTTTCAATTCTTTTACATTTACTTAAATATATTCTGTGGGCTAGTATATAGTCTATTTTAGAGAATGTCCCATGTGCTGCAGAGAATAATGTATATTCTGATGTTGTTGGATGGTACACTCTGTATATGTCTATCAAGTCCATTTGTTCACAGGTATGATTCAGGTCTGTTATTTCTTTGCTGATTGTCTGGCTAGTTGATCTGTCCCATTGTTTCAATGGTGGGTTAATGTCTCCTGTTATAATTGTGTTATTGCTTATTTGATTTTTCATTTCTGATAATACTTGCTTTGTATAGCTGGGTGCTCTGGAATTTGGTGCATATATATTTAAGATTGTTATCTCTTCCTCTTGAAGTTTTCCCCTAACTAGTATGTAGTGACCTTCTTTATCTCTTTGGATCATTCTTGGTTTGAAATTCACATTGTCTGCAAACAGGATGGCTACTCCTGCTTTTTTTGGTTTCCAGTTGCATGAAGTATTGTTTTCCATCCTTTGATTTTCAGTCTATGGGTTTCCTTTTGGTTTAGATGGGTTTCTTGTAGATAGCATATGGCTGGATGTTGTTTCTTGATCCATTCTGCCAGTCTGTTTCCTTTGATTGGTGAATTGAGGCCATTCACATTAATCGTTACAACTGTTATATATTGGTTTATTGTTGACATGTTATCTTTCTGCTGTTGTATCTTTACCTTTCCATTCTGTTTAATTGTCTACCTTGCTTAGTCTATTTTTCCTATGTGTATCTAGAATGTCTTTCAATATTCTTTGTAGGGTTGGTTTGGTGATCATGAAGTTTTTCAGCTGTTCTTTGTCATTGAAGTATCTTATTTCTCCATCCATTTTGAAGGACAATTATTCAGGGTACATCAGTCTGGGTTGGAAGTCGGTTTCCTTTAGGATCTGAAATACTTCACTCTGTGTTTTTCTTGACTTTATTGTTTATGTTGAGAAGGCTGATGTGATTCTGATAGGTTTTCCTTCATAGGTGATCTGTCTTTTCTCTCTAACAGCTTTTAGTATTCTGTTATTATGGTGAATTTCTGGGATGTTGATTATTATATGTCTGGGTGTAGTTTTATTTTGGTTATGGCTATTTGATGTTGTATATGCTTCATTAATCCATATGTCAGTTTCCATTCTCATGTTTGGGAAATTTTCAGCTATTACTTCTGTACATAACCTTTTGATATCCTTTGGGCTGTCCCCTTCTTTTTCATTTATCCCTATTAATCTTATGTTGTTTTTCTTTGCATCATCTTGCATCTGGGTTGAATTGTTATTTCCTGATTCCTTGTAATTTTAAAAAGATATTTCCTTTCCTGTTCTCTATCTGCAATCGTATCTTTGAGGTTTGAAATTCTATCTTCACTTTCCTTGAGGCGGTTTTGGCAACTTACCATAGAATTTTTGATTTCCTGTATATCTCTTTGAATATGCTTCATTCATTCTGTTTATTTCTTATGGTTTTCATTCAGGGATTCTATCTGTTTGTTTTGTTCCTCTAATTTTTTAGCTGTGCCTTCATTAGATGTGTTCACTCTTTCTTTCACTACTTTTATCATTTCTTCTTTTACCTGAGAAATTATTTCTGATTTGAGTTTCTCCATAGCTTCCCTGAATTGCTTCTTTGTTTCAGTTGATATCATTTCAGTCATTTCAGGTATATGCCTTCTATTTTCTTCTGTGTACGTGGCTCCTAAGATTTCTTGTGATGGTCTGGAGATTTGAGATTCTCTTTTGGTCTTTTGTTTTGTCATTTTCCTATATTTCCTTGCTTTGAACAGTGTTCCAAAGTTTCCCTTGAGTGTGTTGGGAATCACCTCTTGCACCCTCAGCTCCTGGGACTGAATAAATGTCACTGAGGTTGGCCCAGTCAGGCCTGCAGGACCTCAGATCCCAGTCCAGTGTTTCAGGGAGTTGGGCGGGAATTCCACTGTGAGCACTGGTCTCAAACTCTCCTCGAACCAGCACCAGCGGGTTGAGAGTCCCTCTGCACGGTCTCAGCCTCCAGAAGTGAAAGAATGCTGCTGGGCGTGGTGCACTGAGGCCTGGAGACCTCCAGGGCCCTGTCCAGTGTCCTAGGGAGCTGGATAGGAATTCAACCTCAGGGAGCACTGGTATCAAACTCTCCCTGGGCCAGCACCAGAGGGCCGAAAGTTCCCCTTTGCAGTCCGGCCTCCTGAACTGGAAGAAGGCCACTGGGTATTGTGCACTGAGGCCTGCAAAACCTCCAGGGCCTAGTCCAGTTTCCTAGGTAGCTGGATGGGAACTCACCCACTGGTATCGCTGTTCACAACTCTCCCCAGGCCAGTGCCAGATGGCTGAAAGTCCCTCTGCAGTCTGGCCTCCTGGACTGAAAGAAGGCCACTGTGCATGGTGCACTGAGGCCCGCGAAACCTCCGGGGCCCAGCCCAGTGTCCTAGGGAGCTGGATTTGAGCTCAACTGCTGGGAGCACTGGTCTCAATCTCTCCCTGGACCAGCGCTGGAGCACTGGGACTTACCTTGCATGGTCCTGACTCCCTGAATTGAAAGACAGAAGCTGGGCGTTATATGTGCTTTTTGAAGCTGTAACCTTTTCAAAGTCATTTTACATACACTTACATGAGTTTGCCTTTAGAAAATACCCCCATTGAGGTTGAAGCATAGCAATATAAATGAACTCTCAGATAAACAGATAAGATTAAATGACACACAGTTTTGCATACATAGTGCTGCAGATAAACCTGGAACCTCCTATGTGCTATATTTATGCCGTATCATTGAGCTACACTCAGGTCCTTTTCTTTTTTAAAGTGATAATTAACCTGCTATACATAATTTCATCCTATTACTGTTTTCCAGCAAATAACTCTAGTTTTTATACATGTTTTAATTTTTTATCTTCATATTGACTACTTTTAACTTTTATTTTCACTATTTTCCCATCTGTCTCTTAGATGTATGTTATACAGATGTTGCTGCAAAGCTTCATCTGATCATAGGCAAGGCTTCTGAGGCATGATTCAGTGTATTTAGCTGTGTAATTATTCATAATGCTTGTCTTTGAATTAATATTTCTGTTCTTTTGATGCTTTTGACACTGAATTCTCATCTTTCTTGTCAGAATATCAGCACCTTCACTATTTTATGGGCCTGTGCAGAAATAGGTTGGAGACACACAGCAACTTACACACCCACCTCCATTGAAGTAAATCAAGACAGGAATTATGGAGACTGAAATGCTAGTATTTACACTCAGGTAGTTTAAGTCTGCTCCCTGGCAGTGACAGTCCTCAGAAAAGTGAGACATTAGAAGTGTTGCTAACAGTGTCAGTGAACCTAGGGGAACAGTGGGGATAGGAGACCACCGTACTGACATTTCTCTAGAAATTTGGCTAAGAAAGGTACTTTAGCATTCCCCAGAGAAATAGAAGATTGCAGATAGATAAATAGATAAATAGGCAATTGGCTCACAGTAGAGCAGCTAGAAAATGCCAAGATCTGCAGGTTGAGTCTTGTCTTGATATTTCAGACAGCCTTTCTGAGCATCTGAGAAACAAGAGTCAGGGGTGAAAGTTTCACTCTGAAGATGTGTTTTTAAAAAGTTTCCCATTTGAAGGAACTCGCTCAGAAGGAACTCCCTCTTACTCAGGAACAGTCAGTATGCTGTGCTATGAGGGCCTTCATCGAGTTGTGGTTTGAAGCTCATGGACATTATGAAGAGTGACCTGCTTTTATCAGCTTGTTGGTTTCGATATTAATTTCATCCAAAGGAACCCTTACAGACACTGCAGCATAATATCTGACCAGCTGTCTGGAGCCTTCATGGCCAGGCAAATGGACATAAAATTAACGATTGCAATAGATGTAAGCAGGACACCACCAAGTTAAGAAAACACATTAGAAATATTCTAAATATCTAAAGAATGGTGGTATATGGAGGTGAAACTTGAACAGACAAAGCATGTGCTAGTCACTTGAACCAAGAGTGCATCATATTTAAGCATAACCCAAATTCTTAGGCTTAAACTGTAAAAAATGAGACACATACTTGAGAGCAGTCACTGCTCTTAAGGAGGTTTTAGTACAGCCTGGGGATCAGTATGTAGTCCAGGGTCACCATTTTGATTCTGTTGTAAAAACTGTCATTTTCTAGCAGAATGTCTTGGGAAGAAGAAACTCCCTTCAATGATCTAGGGATTAAAGCCCCATGAATTGGACTAAATGACGTCATTAAGAAGAGACTACCCATTCTCCTAGGCAAAGTGATGAAGAACATCCCATGTTTCCAAACAGCAGGAGCTGAGCTAGAATTTAGACTGGTCTGACCAAGGCCAGTGGAGAATATCATTGCCAATTCTGAGCCTTAAAGAGAATTCCTGGAATAAGGCAGAAGGGGAGGTATTTCCAAAGCTGAAAAGTTTTAATCCTCCAACTATGAAAAAGCTGAAGGGTCAGCTAGAAAATTCTGATGAGGAAATTCATGGTTTTTTTATGCAGTGGGTAAGGTTTGAAGTTTAGAGACTTTGTATACAAGAGATTTTCAGACAGTCCTGTGTGTGTCTATTAAACAATTAGCTGACGGACCCAAAATACAGACTTCATATGAAACTAGAATAAGCCCTCCCCACTAAATTAGAAGGCAGCTTTTTATTTTGACTGTAGCAAAGGTAGGAAAATCAAGCACTAAGTCATAGGCTAACAGAAAATAGAAGAGAGGTATTACGGAGTTTCTGGGATACACTTAAGTCTCACAATTTTTTATTATTAAGTTTATCAGTAAAATTGAGATGTACATATGAACACATTCATCATAGGGAATTTGCACCTGTACATGATATATATCAGTTTCTCTTTTTCCCCATTCCACTTCTCCCTCCTACCCTTCTTTCCCTCCTTATTTACGAGGCTTTGTTTCCATTTTATCCTTCTTTTCTCATTTTTTTTCCTTCCTTCCTTTCTCCCATTCCCCTCCCTAGTTCCATCTTCCATAACTTTTTTCATGGTTCTGATGCAAACAGAATTAAAGTATATTTGCACAGGACCATTTGGGTCTCTCTCCTTCCCTCCTCCCTCCTTCTTTCATTCCTTCCTTCCTTCCCTCCTTTCTTCTGTAACTGGTATTCCAGTTTAGCGAAGAGGAATGTTTGAAGAGCTCATAAGACAGAATCCAAAATATAGTGATTCTTGCAAAGGTGAAATTCAGAATTATTAGTTTTCTTTCCCTGCTCTCCATCACCTCCCTTCACTTACTACCAGCAGTTCTAAGACTCTTGCCTCTTCGTTTCTGGACTGATGGGGAGAGAGATTGAGACAAGGTGTAATATATCTGAACCGAGATACAATTTCCTGTGGCGAGCTTTCCACATGTCTAGGTTTTTCTCTGACTACTCATCTTCCTGTATCAGTGTTTTTTAAAGATTATTTTCTGAGGGAATTCAAAATTTCCTCTGTTTTTTAGTAATCTGCAGTGCATTTATTCATTTGTTCAGCACATGATATTTATTAAGTAAGTAGTCTGTGATATATAATGTTCTAGATGCAGAAAATACAGACAAATAAATTAGATCCCTGCAAGCAGAGAACTGGATCTTGTAAAAGGTTAAATAAATCCTCTTCCAGTATTGCCTTTGGAAGCCAGATTTATTTTTCACAATTGATAGAACCAAAATTTTAGGGATTTTAAAACCTACCTGAAAAAGTGCTTATCCAATGAAGCCATATATAACATGAGAATCCTGAAAATAGGGTTCAGAACAAATTTTCTTCCTCAAAACAAGACCATTGGCATTTCTTCATTGGGAAGTCAAAGAATAGTTTAAAACTTGAATATTGGCTTCTGATCTTTAATTAATTGCAAATCAAAATATTTCTGTCTTAATATTTGTTTTTTAAACTTTTTTGGTATTTTTGATTCCAAAACATCAGCAAAACTTAGTGGTGACCTCAATTGACACTAAAAATTTGAACTTTCACATATTAGAAATACAGTTTGATTTGTGGGTTGAAAAAAATATGTGTATATCAATCTAAGATGTCTAGAAGTAATTTTAATTTTAAACACATGCACAATATAGCAATGCATTACTTTTGATAAGAATAGCTCCCATATTTGTGCTATACATCAAATACCATCTTGAGCATACATTAACTGCTGAACAATTACAGGAAGCCCAAAAGACATAGCAGTTTTACATATTAGGGTAGCTTTGAAGAAAATTGATCCAAGCATTATTTTTCACCATAAAAATCATTTCATTCTGTACTGTTTCCTGTAATGATGGCTGCATTCCTGACATTGGTCTGCTATGTTCAAAGTCATAGGAAATTTTATGATCCAGATGGATAGATAGTTCTTAAATATAGATGGAATATTTTTACCTTTGTAATGAATCAACTAGCTATGGTAGATCCCATAAAGTCGCTAACAATGATATACCAAAGCAGAGAAAACAAATATTTGAAAGAATAATATCTGTGGTGTTTTTTCAGGAAGTTGTATGACAAGATGAAGCAATTGGCTGAAATATAAATAGCACTCCAAGGCGTGTTTTGCAACCATGAGGTGATACAAAATACTCGTATTTCTGTATAGTAGTCCAAGCTACTTCTATTATCTTTGGCTTCCACAAATAATGGAAGGAAAACTTGAATTCTGTAGACTGGTGAAAATAAAGGTGCGTATATTCCTAGTAAGTTCATAGACATCAGGTAACAAACACCTGTGCTGAGAAAAGCATCTGATAACACTGAGGCTGTGAGAAGCAAAACCAGGAGGAGGCTGCAGATTTGAAGCCCATGCAAGATGGTCTAAAAATGTGGGAGAGGCCAAGAATATAAATCAGCTGCATAAGCTTCTGCCCGGCAAGCATGAGGTCCTGAGTTCAATTCCCGGTATCAATCAATCAATCAATAAAATAAAAAAAGACCTGGGCAATTTGTCACTGCAGAAAACAGACATATGACACTTTGATGCCACTAAACCCATCCATTAACAAATACATATTCTTCCAAATATGAATAATATCATTACATAAACTACGTTTCGTGTCCCTGATCCTGAGATATTTGGAGAATTCTGGTATTCAAGCAACAAATGTCTCCATTTTCAGTATGGTACTATAATATTTTTGATTCCTATTATCAGGGTGAATTGAAAATATTAAATGGAGCAGTATCAATTCATTTTTGTAAGCTTTGACACTAGAGTTTTAAAACAATTTAGCATTCACACACATATTTATATCTTGTAATAGAAGCCGTCAGAAAAATTCACATTTCACGTACCTTTTCTTGTGTATTGTTAGTCATATATTAAGCATGCTGAGCAACATATTAGGGGTGAAACTTACATGTGTAATAGCTTATTTTTGTTCAAGAAATCATTTCCACTCTGTGTGACAGGCATTCTTTCGTAAACTTGCCATCTGTATGTTTTGATGCCTGACAATTTTTTTTTCACTTAACTGCATTTCACAGCCGCATACTTATTTTGGGTCCATTGGAAAAAAAGCTCAAATTCCAGTCCCCCTTTTCAGCTCATTAAGTTTTTCAGCATGCATCATTTCTATAAACTGGTCACGTTTTTTACAATGGTTTGTTTTGGAGGATGTGTTAAGTTCCATTCTTTCAACCCAGATATATTTCATTTGCATAGGAAACATTTGTGCCAGGCCCCTTCTAGCTTAATATTTTACTATTATCAACATGAAGTTTATATTTTATGGCATATGATGATTGCTCTAGGTCTGTATTCTTTTTTCCAGGTCTGTTATACTAATTTTCCACAAACTGAGTGTTTTAAAATGTCAGAAATGTATTATCCTACAGTTCTAAGGACTAGAACTCTGAAATCTTGCTACATGAAGGATCGTACTCCCTCTGCCAGCTTTAATGATAAACAATTTTTTGCATTTTACTAGCCTTTTGTGGGTTTTTTGTTTGGTTAGCAATTCTTGGTGTCCCATAATTTAAACTTGCATCCATTTCAATCTCTGTCTCAGTCCTCAAATGACCTTCAATCTGTCTTTGTTACTCAAATGCCTCTTTTATAAAGGCATTGCTTTTGGAGTTAGAGAACCCTCTAATCCACTATGACTTCACTTTAACTGACTCCATTTTCATAAACCCTAGTTATCAATATAGGTAAAGGTATCAGAGATTAAAATTTAAATAAACTTTTTTCATACTTT
Source organism: Dolichotis patagonum (assembly GCA_004027295.1). Taxonomy (NCBI): domain Eukaryota; kingdom Metazoa; phylum Chordata; class Mammalia; order Rodentia; family Caviidae; genus Dolichotis; species Dolichotis patagonum. The sequence goes on along the minus strand of PVJX010011483.1, from coordinate 26,457 downwards.
ATTTTACTGAGATGAAGCTCACATACATAAAATTAAGTACTTTAAAGGAAATAAATCAATAGCATTTAGGATACTCAAGACTGTTCAACTACTTTTTCCTAATTCTGATGTATTTTTGTCACTCCAAAGTGACACTTCCCATCCATTAAGCAGTTTCTCCAATCCCTCTCCAGCCCAATCTCCTGGCAATCACCAATCTGCATTGTTCCTATGGATTTATCTATTCTGAATATTTCATGTAATAGCAATCATATAGCCTATAACTTTTCACCTGGCCCTTTTCAGTTAGCATTATGCTTACATGCTCCATGCATATTATTGGGTTAATCAATACTTCTTTCTTCTTATGGATGAATACTATCTGTTGTAAGGATATTCTATATTTTTGTTATCTGTGTATCTGTTGAACACTGGAACTAATTTTCCCTCCTGACTATTTGAATAATTTTACTATGAAAATGTATCTACATGTATTTTCTGAGTTCCAGTTTTCAGTTAAATATATCTCTATGATTAGATTTTAAATTCATATGGTATCTCTGTTCAACTTTCTGAGGAAATTTCAAACTGTTTTAATACAGAAACTGAAATTATATTTTTGCCAGCAATAAACTAGGATTTCAATTTTCCAATATTCTTCCAATTCTTGTTATTTTCCATTTGTTCTAATTGTTATTTTAGCCATCCTGGCCAATGTGAATTCATAACGTCATGATTTAGATTTACATTTTCCCGATCAGTGACAAAACATGTTTTTTTTTTCATTATTTATTTATTTTTTATTAGTACATGCGGACTGTATATAATGAACACATTCAAAGTGGATTGTTGGTCTATGTACATATTGAATTTTAACTCTGTTTTCTTCCCTCTTCATCGCTTCCAACTCCTCTCTCTTCTTCCTCAGAGCACAGACCTATCTGCAAAATGTCCACTTGGCGCTCACTTCCTTGTATCTTGTAATCTGTCATTGTCTTTGCTCTTTAATTATTTGTGCATTGAATTTCTCATATAAGAGAAACCAAGTGATATTTAAATGTCATTGTCTGACTTTGCTGTATAGCTGAATCATATTTTGTACAAAGCATGATTTCATGTACTTATTCATCTTGTACGGATAAATGTCTGACACTTCACCTATCTAGAAAAAAATTGGTTATTAATCTTTTTATTATTCATAATCTAGAATGAAAAATATAATTTCTGTTCACATTCCATCGGTCAGTAATTAATCTTAGTTTATAGTTACATGTTATATGTAAGTATAAAAAAGAACAGGAAATTTATAAATTACCTTTATGCACATAACCTCAATTAAAACTTCTATTCTTATGGAAAAAGCAGAAAATAAATAAGTATTCATGGAAAACGAGTTAATTTTGTCACAGTAAAGTAAATATTTGGGGGCGAATATTCCAAATTTAACATTTTGCAGACATTGCTGTTTTATAAGACAAAGTTTCTAATGGGCACTTTAAGATCAGTCTGTTCTTCTCTTTCTTGTATTTCCTACCTGGATAACTAACTAATTATATTTGGAGCTTGAAATTAAATAATACCATCATCAGAATATGTCAATGTTGATCATTTTGTATCTAATTTTTAAAGTGCAGTGTGACATTTTGATCTGCAGACTCTGAATTCTTTAATAATATCTTTGATTGCATTACCATGTCCATTCATTGGGAATTACACTTAGGGAGTAACAGTTATGCTTGGGTTTTATTTGTGAATGCTCAATCACTTACTATTTTGCATAATAAAATAGGAATATTAAGATAATAAATGGGCCTTTCAATGACATGTGATTATTATTAATTCAATCAATTAATTAAAATCTTGTTTAACTCTGAAATTGATTTCTTGTTTTTGCACTGTTCTTTCAAATTTGAATTTTTGCTCTGATGCTTTATAATTTCACTTTGAATCATTGCTTTATTACATTACATTTTATTTCACCAGTGTAGTGTTAATCATTTTCTGGACAGATCATTCTTTTCATTTGCTTTGGAGTGAAATATGTATCTGTTTTGCTCACTGTATTTAATTCTTCCTCTAGTTCACTCAAGAATTTTATTTGCTTGGCTTAAAACACTTTTAAAAAAATCTTTATTATGTTCAAAGTGTACATCTCTCACCAGTCTGTTTTTGTTTAAATGTTTTGGATAGATTCTTCTGGACTACATCTAATGTTGTTGGGGGCTAATTTTCTTTCCAGGTAGCCACAATTTGAAAATCATTTTTTTCCCTAGACTCCGGAGGTGACTGTGAGGGAAAACAAATGAACCAAAGGACAGACACCAAAATGTCTCCAATGTCTATGAGCAGAACTGGGTACCAGACCCAGGCTTTATCTTTACTCTCTTATTCGATGCCCTGTAATGTTTCCAGTCCCTTTTCAATGAGATCTGCCTTTACAACTCAGATTGCTCACAATGGAGGAGTAGTTTTAGAATATTTCAGCAAGTCAGCCAGGTTTGTTTGCCCCTTTTGCATTTACTTACAAGGAAAGATGTCTACCTCCTCAAGTACCAGCGTGGACGGTTGACAGATGGGAGCCTTTTTGCATTGGGAGCAGATATTAAACCATTTCCCCCAACTCTGCCTGACTCTTAGGCCTTCTTCAGGGTATTTCTCAGTTTTCTGTTGGAATAAATTTCTCTTTACTACTAATATTAATTAACTGTGAGCATTTATAATTCCTCTGGCTTTTATCTGCAACTGTCCTCCCAATCAGTAATTGCAAATCGTAGCAAATTTCTGCAGTTGTTTTTGGACTTTAGCAGAGGGATTGTGGGGACTTTAGCAGAGGGACTTTAGCAGATGTGGATTGTGTTTTTCAAGTGAAGGTCTTAACTGTACCGTTCACTTTCCTTTATCACACTCTAAATAAGTGGGGAGTCGCGGGCTTTGGAAGGGTTATATTTACTATCTCTTCCTGAAATGTTCCCACGTAGCATGGCAAGCGTGGCATGGAGCTTTGAGCTTCACCAAGCTGAGTAGTGAGGAATCTTGAAAGCTTTTGTATTTTCTTTTGTTTTTGCCCATCATTTCCTTTTAAAACTCAACTATTGGTTGTATGGTCACATGGTGAAGGGACCCTAAGTGAGTCAAATTAAGTTTCTACCAATAAGAAGAGCTGGTGAGCCAGTTGCATGTAGATGCCTCGCATGATCTAAGTCTTCCCCCTGTAGAAAGTGATCTCTAGAGCTAGGCATTAGCATGATTGTTTCCATGACTGCATTTTCTGCCTTCTTTTAAAAGTGTGAAAGAATTTGTGAAATATTAAAGAAAACACTTTTTTCACTTATTAGATAGGAACGATTAAAGTAAAGATAAAAAATGTACAGTGCTGGCTAAAATATGAAGAGAAAAAAGGCAGAGATGTTACGAATGTAAATTAGTGCAAAACTTTTGAAGATGAGCTTATCAATATGGATCCAGAAATTCTCTATCTGCATGCGGTTTGAATTAAGCATGTATGTCATAGATATTTTTCTTCAAAAGGACAATTGAACATGTGTGTAAAATAATGAATGTGGATGTGCACTGCACTGTTTTATTCAGTGTTAAATAACAAAAGTAATCTCAGTAGGTTAAAGACATTTTGAGACATATGTGATCAAAAATACCATGAATGTTTACATTTTAAAATATTTTGGTAAAAGACACATGGCCACTAAACCCTCTCAAAGTATACCCTCTGCATCCAGCACATGCATCTCAGTGTTTTTGTACCTTTCTGAAGCAGTTCTAAAAAATCTTCTTTCTTATCTTTAGTCATAGTGTTCCAACTGACTTGGTATTGTAAATTGACTTAACACATTTACCTTTCATGGTCATTTTGACTTCTCCCAAGAGCCAAAAGTAACAAGGTACCAGATGGAGAGAATAATGTGATCGAGGAAACAACCGATATTTTTGTGGGGCTGCCTTTCTGTTGGATGGCACTCAGCAGCAGCATTCCCTGTATTTTTAAGGACAAATAATCAAGACACAATAGAAGACTTACAGAAATGGTTCCAAAATGACAAGAATGATGAGATAAGTGGCGACAACGTGAGAGGGGATATTTTGAGGGGATTAACAGTATGAGTTTTTACTGTAGTAACTTCTAAAAATCCAATCATTAACTTTATATATTGATGTCCTCTTGCTTCTTTCTACAAAGTTGTAGTTGTATGCAACATCAAACATAACATTTATTGGTCATTGAGCATTGTATATCTGATTTATGTAATCATTTCAGTTAATAATTTAATGAGCACTTTATGTAGTTAATATCATCACTTCTGTTTTATAAGTGATAGACAATTTATGTGAATAAAAAAAGAGTTTGAGGAAAGTAAAGTCTGTTTTAAATTCCATCTTCTTAAGTTAAATGCCTTCACTGAAGAATAATTGTAAAACACATGTATTAAAGTTGTGTAATTTGGAAAGGTTTTTAAAATTTTTATTCTATTTGTACATTTGCAGTACATGTAGTTTACATTCATCTTAGAGTGTGGGTGCATATACTAGCATATCTTGATTTTTTTTGTTTCCCATCTCCACCCACTTACCTTCCTCCTTCCATTTCTACATCCCCTTTCCATTCTTTCATCATTATTATTATTGTTATTATCGCTATTATTATTAGCTCATTTCCTGACATGCAATGATTACATTTATTGTGGATATTTGGTATATGTATATGACACCTCTTAGACCTTTTTACATCTCCCTCTCCTTCCTGTACTTCTTCTTTGGTGTCTTGGACCCTATCCTTTTATCAAAAGGTCTGTCTCCCTGATTGTTTCTGTTAGTCTTTTATTTTGCTTTTCACTTGTACTTTGCATTACTCAAATGAGAGAAACCTTATGGCATTTAAGTGTGTATGCATGAATTATTTCTCTTAACATTGTTTTCAAAGTGTATCTATTTTGTTTAATTTTTTTTAATGAGGGTAAAATTAAACAGAAGAGAACAACATAAGAAAGCAATGTAAGAGACACAGATTTCAAAGCAAGACAACCGGAGATCTTCACTATCTATCATATTGTCTTTTGTTTTCTACCAAATTGGTGTCCATATCTTCACATACAGAGAATTCATACATAACAACATAGTATAAAACTGATTTGAATAGGGTGATGAAGGCATTTTAGGTCTTCAAGACCAGACAATAGGGAAGTCAACAATGACTGTCATAATGTCTCTTGTTCTCTTCAAACTAGCTGACCATACCTTCATGTATGTTGAACTTGGACAAAACAAAACAGACTAAAATCACTCTGAACAAAGAATGATAGTATTGCTGGATTTCATATCGTGACATTAAGGAATACACACTTGGTACCATAGCATCTCTTTTCCTTCAAAGTAATTGCTCATTTCATCGTGCATTATATAATCAGTTCTCATAAACTGTTTAGAAGTTCTACGCATGGGGCAACCCTCTCAGAACCCCTCCAGTCTCAGGAGCTAGTCCTGTTCCCTATACCCCTATTCCTACTCCCCATCCCCCCATTCCTATTCCCCATGCCCCCATTCTTATTCCCCATGCCCCCATTCCTATTCCCCATCCCCCACTCCTATTCCCCATCCCCCTTTCCTGTTCCCCACCCCCCACTCCTATTCCCCATGCCCCCATTCCTATTCCCC
>PVJX010011483.1:0-20714 GCA_004027295.1 Dolichotis patagonum | reverse complement strand
GGGCTGCTATAAGCATTGGTATTCATGTGTTTGTAATATGATGTTTCTATTTCATTTGGAAAGATATCTAGGCCCAATGGCATTTCTAGTTTTTGTTTTTAAAGTACTCTACACACTGATCTCCATAACAGTTGTAGTAGTTTACAGTCCCACCAACAGTGTAGGAGCCTTTGTTTTGCACCACAGTCACACCAGCATTTGTTAGTACTTGATTTCTTGATCACTGTCATTCTTTTGGGTATAAGATGAAATCTTTGAAATTGGGTTTGAATTTCTGTAATAGCCAGAGACCTCAATCATTTTTTTCATACATTTATTGGCCATTTGAACTTCTTTTTGCAAAGTGTCTATTTGTTTCACTTGCTAACTTGTTTGTTTTATTTTGGGCGGCTTAAGTTTTTGAGCTCTAGATATTACTTTTCTCTCTGAGGACAAGCTGGCAATATTTTTTCCCATTCTGTAGATTCTCTCTTCACTCTTGTTTTCTTTGCTATGCAGAAAATTTTTAAATTGACATAATCCCATTCATTTATTCTTGCTTGTGCAACTGGAGTTCTATTCAGAAAGTCCTTGCCTGTATCTGTGACCTCTGTTTTGTTTTTCAGTAAGTGAAGTGGTTTTGTTTTTAATAGTCCGACTTTTGATCCATTTTTTTGCAGTTTAGTACATAGTGAGAGATGAGGGTCCAGGTTCAGTCTTCTGAATACAGATAGTCAAGTTATCCAGCACCATTTCTAAAGAGACTATCTTTCCTGAAACCTGTTTTTGGTTCCTTTGTCAAAGATCAAATACTTGAATGTGTTTTTGCGTCCTGTATCCTGGTGCATTAATTCATATGTCTGTAAACTTTCACATGGGCATAAACATATAAAACTACCGGCAGAATCTACAGTGGCATTTATCCATCACCTACAAAAGTTTCCTTCTGTTTTACTGTCCTTTCCTGGCCTTTCTCTCTTTCAAATTTCCAAAAGAAACTGACACACTTTTTCTTACTATATTAGTTTGGACTTTCTGGAGCTCTACGTGAGGGTTTTGATAGAGCAGGTATGCATTCTGGGTGACTGCTTTCCCTCAATGCCATTATTTTCACATTAAATCATGTTACATGGAATAGCAAATTTCTTTTCATTGTTAAGGGATATTTCATGGAAGGTACAAACTTATTTGCATATCTCATGATACATTTGAAGGTCTTTTAATCACATGTGGTGTGTTATGAATGAAGGTGCTATGAATATTCATGTTTCAACTTTGGATACAAATTTTTATTTGACTTGGATAATTATCCATGCTTGGACGTTCTGGCGAATGTATATTGAAATTTTTAGGCAAATGAAATTTTAACTAATAATTTTCTAAAACAGTTGTGTATTTAATATTTTATTTATTTATTTATTTATTTATTTATTTATTTTTGGTATCCTCAATCAAACTCATGACCTTGCGCTTGCCAGGCAGGCACTGTGCCACTGAGCTATATTCCTTGCTTAACATTTTGGTAAGTAGCATATGAGAATGCTTTTTGTTACTCATCCTCTCCAATATTTGTTATGGTCAATCATTTTAATATTAGCCCTCCCAGCAGTGAGCTGAATATCTCATTGTGGTTTTCTTTCCTAGTTTTAATAAAAACTGATTTTAGCATATTTCCATCATGAGTTTATTTATGGTCCATATGTGATTTCTGTTACATGTCTATTGAAGTGTTTTATACACTTAGAATGTTTTCCTTCTTACTGAGTCTTTAATATTCTTTGTATATTCTGGAAGAATGTCTTCATGTATCAGAGATGTGCTTTGCAAATATTTCTCCCAGTCTGTATATTATTTTCACTACCTTAGCATGCTATTTTAGGAACAGAACTTTTATATTTTGATTAATGCCCATTTATTATTTTACCCTGTTACATATTATCATTATGGTATGAAATCCAAGAAACATTTAAGCTGAAGATTTCCATTTATTTTCTTCTTGATGACTGTTAAGGTTAGTTTTAACATTTAACGCTATGTTCCATTTCAGGCTATTTTTTGTCAGCTACATGTTGCAAGTTTAAGTTTTTCTTTTTTTAACAAAGATATTGCACATTTGGATATTTCTAATACCAATTATTAAAGGGACATTAATCAAAAGGTATTCATCCTGTCATGACTTGCCTTTGATCATTTATTACAACTCAGCTGATATGCGTGTGAAGGAGGAGTCTAATTCTGGAATCAGTATTCTGTTGCACAAATGCACTTCTCTGCATTTACACCAGTATCCCATTGTCTTGAATACTGTACCTTTACACCAACTGTGAAACCAGATGGGGGAGCCTTTCCACCTGATTCATCTTCTCCAAGGAGTTTATGGCTATTTGAAGTTATCTACATTTACACGTGAATTATAGAATCAGCTTATTAAGCTCTAAAATAAATTCTGCTATGTATGCAGTATAATCACATTGAATTTATAGATTCATTTGAGGAGAACTGACATGCTAACAATATGGAGTTATCCCAACCATACATATGCACATCTTTTTATTTATTTAGGTTTTTTCTATTAACTCTCAGCAATTTAGTATAGTTCTATGTATAAGGTTTCCCATCTCAGATTTTTCCAATAATTATTTTCATAGTTTTATGGTATGGTAAGTGATACTATATTTTCAAATTCAGTTTTTAATTGCTGTTCATTAGGTATAGAAATGTGACTGGCCTTTGAATACTCATAAATTTTATTATCTCATTTATTAATTCTGGTAGCATTTTTGGTGATTCTGTTGGGCTTAATCATAGATGATCATGTCACTTTTGAATAAAAACAACCTTATTTTCCAAATGAATACTAATTCTTCTTTTTCTAATCTTTTATATACTGCATAAATTTGCCAGTAAAACATCAAATAGAAGCAGAGAGAGTTGAAATCTTACCACTAAACTTCAGAAAGGATTCAGTCATCTGTCACATATAATGTTAGAGACAGATGTGACATAGAACCTTTATCAGGATGGAGAAATTAATGTCTACTCACATTGTGCTGAGTATATTTATTTCAAAAGCTTATAAAGTTTTTTTAAAAAATATTACCTGATGCTCTTTGAATGTTTAACCAAGTCTCCATTTCTGGGAAAATTCCTACAAGCTCATGGTGCATCCATATGTCGATTTGTTTTCTGTGGCTTATTCTAAATGGCTTCAAATGGTAAGTCTTCAGCAACAAGAATTTCTTACCATAATGTCTATTGTGCCACTGTCATGTAGTGGCTTGCTGTCTTAGATAGCATAGTTCAGATTTCTTAAGTTTCTATGTGGCCCTTATGTCTTCCTTGTCAGTATTCACCGTCTGAGCAAGTGCAGTATAGCTACAGTAACTTTCGATCTCCTTGACTGTTAACTCAAATACTGTGTCAGTTCTGAGGTGGCTTACATCTCTTAAACCATTTACATGTGACTTTTTCTTACTTACATGAGATTAAACATCTTTTCAGATGATTAAGGTTCATTTTATCTTTCTTGTGAATTTTTTCTTCAGTTAATATATCAATACATTGTCCAGAAATAAGTAACCAGGAAATAATTGCTCCATAAAAATTCCAGGGAAGACCCATTTAGGAAAAATGTCGTGCCCCCCTGGTGTAAAGAATTTTGGGTGACAATGAAGCGTCCTCTTTAAAAAGACAGAAAAATAAATTGTTCCAGCACGTCTACATGATAGTATGTTTGTTGCATGTCATCCAACACTGTAATCAAGTAAAAACCTTCAGAAGAGTCGCAAATGGTGTCACACTGAAAGTCATCAGCAGTAACCCTAAGCACTGAAGTCATGTTGCTTTTCAGTGTTAACCTCAGCAATAAAGTAAACAGTTTTTACATTTTCCTAGCTTCCTTGTTAAAATAATCTAGAGTTGAGGTGTAGCCTACCAAGGAGTGGGGCAGCAAGAATAGTCAACCCTTGGCACAGGCAATACTGAGAATTTTCCACAAAGAATTTTGTTCTGGTTAAAGAGTAAAACCAAGTAATACCATCTTATTGTCACTTCCATTCTTCAGAATTTGTAAATAATTTTCAATCATTAAGTATTCTTGTCCTCTCTCTAATTAATTTTTGTGGTTATTATGGAAGTTTTGCCATCAAGTATCTCAAGTTGAGATAATCATATTCCCGAGTTAATTGTTCAGGACTCTGCTGTTTATTTACTCATTTATTCCCATTTATCCCTACTCTGTAGTGCCATTTCATTGTAATAAATTTTGTGCACATACTTTCTTTGGGTGTTAATAAAATTTGCATGGTAGTTTGTGAGCATGCATTTCAAATTTTTGTATCTACTGTTGTAAATCATTGTTTCTTAGTTTTTCATTCTGCCATTTTAACACATTCTGTTACAAATATGTATAGGCAATTGTTTCATTCTGTTGAAACTACAGTCTGCTGTGTACACTTCAAATGACATCTGATTTTTTAACACTTATAAAATATTTTAATGGAATAATTAAATATATCTTAAATCCTTTTGTAATTGAAATTTGACTTAGCATTTTGATAATACCAATGAAGTAATTAAACATTTCTTATAATGATAATGGGTTAAAGTAGTGTAATTAGTCATAGATTGGAATGAGATTTATCTGTTGAATAATTATTATGTTTCAACTAACACTTGATAAAAAAATAATAGCAAGTGAGCTTGAGGCAGTTACTGGACTTGATTAATCAGAAAGGATATCTAGCGATTCTTTCAGTTTTGTGATAGAATAATAGCTAAAATGATAAGTTTCTCTTCACATCTATGTAGCCAAAGGCAGATTTTTGTCCTTCGCTGAAGGACAGAGCTAACACATTTCCCCTTCTGGATTAGACAGAGAAAAATTGAGGCTTTACTGGATTGACCAGACTCCTCTCTGTAAATGGCTTGAACGCAGACCCCGCCTCAATGCTCCATGACTGCGGTAAGTGTTGCTGACAGGTGTGTTCTCCAAGGCAAGAACAGCAAGAAGCCTGGGCCAGTCTTGTCAGAAGTGTCCTTCGTTGTGTCACTTGGGGACCTCACTAAGTATTCTATGTGAGACAGAGAAATGGTAGGCTCAGTTTTTGTCTAAAACAGGACACACATTTATTTATGGAGCCTTAGTGGTGATTAATTCACAGATGGTAGTGTTTTTTAAGGTTTCTTCTGTTTTGGGGGCCGGTGAGCTCAGGAAAATAAGTACACATACACAGGGGCATACGCCGTTCTCTGACAGCACCGGGCGAAGGAAGGCTTGCGCTGCATGCGTGAAAGGAGAGCCCCATTGCTGTCTGCCGTGCTTTGAACATGAAAGAATCGTTTTACTGTAGACAAGCATCATGATCACACGTTTACGTAGATCTGCAATCAATCATCCTTTCACGGATATGATTACTTCCTTGTTTGTATGCTCTGTATGTGTATATTTTCTTATCACAGGATTTTGCAGTCACTTTTTCACTTCATCGAAAGGAACAAAAGCCACTAAACACTAAAACAGATTCATTATTCAAAGGAGTCCAGTTGCTCTGAGTTCCAACTTTGAGTAACATTTGTTACATTTGTGTCTCACACACACACACACACACACACACACACGTTCAGAGAAGCCAATGTAACTCTTGACATTGAAAATACTTACTTATGCTCACAAATTATCACCTTTGCTTCTGGGAAATAATGAATTACAGTTCATTTTGAAAGTGACATATGTAAATAACCTAGCATAAATAAAAATACCACTGGCACCCCAGGTTATACACACGACTATTAGATGAATATGTGACTCTAGCTTCTCCAAGCCCTTCACTCAGAATTTCTTGAGAAATTGTAGTTGGCATCAGACTATATGTTTCTGGTTTCCCAAAGTTGACATAGTAGATTTTTACTCTTTTGTATCTAAATGCAAGTGAGTTCATCAGACATATGACTGAATTAGGAACAGAAGAAACCTTAAGGATTTTCTAATTCACCAACTTCATTTGTCGGATAAGAAAACTGAAGCCTCAGAAGCGAACAAATCTTACTGAGTCACACAATGAATCAAAGGGACAATCAGATCTACTGAGGAAATAGGTGTGATAGGATGCATCTTCAGAGATGTCGCTTAGTTCTATCAGAAAATGCGTACATGCCCAAAATGCTTATAAATTGTCCTACTTACTTCTGTAAAACTGTGGATGAATTTTTGATTATGTCAAATAAAAAATTGTTGACTACATATAGTGCTTTGTGCAAGTGAATCAATTTTAGTCAATTTAATTGCATGTCGTGGATGCCAATTCAGTGTGGTCATTTTAGGAATAGGCATATTATAAAATGTAGGAAATAGTTTAACCACTATCATTAAGAGTACATTATTTGTGCAGGGAAATAACCTCAAAATTTCATAAAATAACCTGTTGTGCTACTTGGGGATATATTTTCTGTAAATGTGTGTGCAATGACAGTGAAAGAAAAAAAGACAGAGAAAGGAACATTCACAAAGATTAGTTTTATTAAGTATTAAACTCTAGAAAAAGTTAAATTCTGAAACCTATGTGCCCTGAGCCATTTAAACTATCCCAACCAATTTAATCCTTAGGAAGAAGCACACATCATTTCCATTAAAAACAAACTGAAATCTGTTTTTGCCAATGTATAGATGAAATTACCAGTAATAGTCACTTTTTTCAAATATTTTAATTTTCAAATGTTCAGTTAACACATGATCATTGAAGGGATTTGTGAAAGTTACAAAAATAAACACAATTAGTTTAACAGCACAATTAAAATAAGTGAACACAATTAAGATAAATGCAACTAATTCACCTAAAGTAATGTTATGTTATGATTTGAATCTAAAATATTTTTAAAACTGCATACATTCATAAAAGTATTTTAATTTTGAGAGAAATTTCAACTCATGTAGTACAAGCATGTACTTTGTCAACCTGCTTTTTATAGCCTAGTGTAATGTAAATATATTTCTATTATATGCATTCTATATATATATATGTATTTCTATATATGCATCAACATTTATAATGACCATATAATATTCCACAATATAGACATACTGGTGTACATTTTTAGAAAATCCTATCATTGATGGATATTAGTTTGGTTGTGGGGGTTTTCTGGTTCTCATAAACAACATTCTTATAAACAGCATTATTTTACACCTACAAAAAATTATCTGTTAAGGGATAACATTTTTGTCTTAGAAGTATAATTTTTGGATCAAAGGGCAGGAATTAAAGACTTTGAAGTCATATTAGATTTTCCTTCAAGTATGTTATGCAAAGTCAGTCTATTAATTTATGTAGCAATGAAAACTCAATGATTAGGTAGATTAATTTCTCCTTAGCCTTGTCAATTCTAATTATAAATGGCTTTAGAAACCTTCTGAATGCCGTGGGAAAAAAAATCTTAAGAATATTTTTATAACCTTTTTCTTCTTTGAGGCGTAAGCTTTTCTCAATCTTTTGGCCACTGTTGATCTTATTTTGTGCTTTACCTATATTTCTATATAAAATGTATATTTTGGATATTCATTGTATGCTTAATGTGCATCAAATACTTTTAAAAATTTTTATTCTCTAATTTAAAATATGTAAAAACACTGAAGTTAGACACTGCTAGATCACACAGTACTATAAATGACAAATGTGACATAATAGCATTTGTTCAAACTCAGTAAATTAGGGTTAGGGTTAGGGTTAGGATTAGGATTAGGGTTAGGGTTGTAGATCAGTGGTGTTAAGATAGATTTCTGTTATTCATGCCCTGCTTTTTAACTAGTGAGGTAATGCACTCTACATGCACTTTTGGAACTCTTCTGTAGCTGGATCTCTTTTGTCTTCTGTCTGAGGTACTGTGCTTAGAAAGCACTTTCTCTCCTGGGAAGTAGGAAAGAACACCATCTTTGTAGCATGAAAAAGCAGGTGATTAACTAAGAAGAAATTGGCAGACATTTGAAATGGCTTCTTCATTTGCCTTCTCATTTAGGTTGGACTCACAACTGCCACCTCCTGCCAGTCTTGGACTGAAGTATTCCACGTTCATTTACTGATAATGGATGTTCTGGCTTCATTGCCCTCTCCTGTCCAACTTTATTAGCATTTAAATATACTCATACTTCTCATCTTAAAAATGAGTCCCCTGGTCAACATCAGAGTTTATCTTACTCTTTACCTCTGTAGTGAATTTGTATATATCTTTATCTCTATCGCTATATCCATATATATCATCTATTCTTATGACAGAAGGACAAGAATTTTGGAGCAGTGAGGAAGAATGTTATGAACTGAATTGGGTCTTTATTGAGATATTGGCTCTTTATTGAGATATCATACTGTATATTGAATTTTTAAACTCTAAAATGATGTTTTGAAGGTAGGGCATTTGGGAGATTATTAAACTGAGAGGACATCATAAGTGTGCAGCCCTAATCCAATATGTTTGTTGATCATATAAGAAAAGGAAGATTTTTTCCTGTCCTCTCTCCTCCTCCCCTCTTCTTTCCTCTCCTTTCCTTTCCCTTCTGCCCCCCCCCCATTCTCCCTCCTTGTCTTCTTTTATACAGGGAGCAAAGGCCTATGTCCATGTATGGCAAGCAGATAATTATCCACAAGACAGGAAGAAATCCTTATAAAATTTTGATGATGCTGACATTCTTATCTCAGATCTGCACCTTCTAGAACTGTGAGAAAATAAATGTGTGTTTTAAAGTGATCCAGTGTAATTCATTCGGTTATAGTAGCTTGAGTGGATTAGGATGTGCACACAGCAGGGACGCTAGCTTTTGCCTCTAACAGTGCAAAAATCTCAACTGATGTCCGTTATTTGAAGCTTTGACCTTGCATCGCCTAATTCATAGTATGTGGGGGTTAGAGGCCCTGAGTTCTGGTTGATGGCTTTGGCAGAGGAGGGGGTCTGAGCAGACTCAGACCTCCCAAGTCCTTGGCAGACCAAGTGATTCGCCCTGCCTAAACCGTCCCGCTCTCGTGCCACCCTGCAGCCTCCCTCCACCCCTCACCACTCCCCTGTCACACCTACAAGCCTACCTTATATAGTCCCTGCATTTTCTGCAATAAAATTGGCTCTGCGCCAACAGCGGGGTTTCCGGAGTGGTTGCTCTGTCGCCACTTACCTCAGGCCCAGGTCTACAGCAAAGCCCATGAGACCTCAATAGTAGACTTTTGCAAGGTCTGTATTATCTTGTATGTAAAAGACTCCTCCTCTCCTGAGCCCCGATTCTGGCAGTGATACCACAATTCCTCCAGGTTATTGGACCTACATAACATCTGTGTTCTTGTTACCCTAATATCTTGGAAATTCCTCAAACTAATGTTTCACTCCATCTGACCTGTGTACTTTCTGTGCATTTTACACACAGTGGTCAAAGGTATATCATTATATTTCTACAACTCCAGAAATTGTCACTTTTTTCTGTGCCACTAAGGAAGTGATACTATTGAGAATTAGGCAGTGATGGAACATTAATTATATAATATATCTCAGTTACAGACATGCTAGAATGTGAAAATTTGGCATAGCAGAATGACTAACATGATTCAAGTAGAAAAATAAGGAATAATTTACTTTACATAAAATTATATTTTTATCAATCACATGCTTGAAGAATAATTGAGGATTCACCAGAATTCGGATAATTTAAAGAGGGTTTATTTGTAAAATTATTACTTTCAAACATGCAGATAAGTCATACAGTGCTTCAGTCCTTTTAAATGATACAAAAATATCTTGGGGAAATGCATAAACAGCAGGAAGTTATTATTCAGTGCTGGGGTCTGGGAAATTCAAGAGTAAACAGAGTCAATGGCCACTAAGGTTTCATCCTCTGCTCCTTGTATGCCTTTTAGGTGCTGGGTTGGCATTCACTGGAAGAGGCTACTCAGCTCTGCAAGTTTGTTGCACCAGATACTTATTCCCATTTATCACTGCCCAGGTGTCCATTAACACCACAATGGGGATTATTATCCCACAGGACATCCCAGAGGGAAGCTCTCAGGGTGCAGCATGGGTCACCCGCAGAACAGTGTCAAAAGCTGCATCCAGCAGCCACAGAAAGCACTTATCAGGAGCTGGAAGGAGAATGAATCATGAGAAACAGATTGTCTTTCAAGAGTGATTTGTTGAGGGATGAGACACAGTAAGTGTCAAACATCCTTGCAAAGAGGGAACAAAGAGAAAACAGCCCAGTATGTAACTCCCTTCATCTAATCGCTTTCGCTGTAAAATTATTTTTGGAATTTCAACATTCACCAAGTTTTTGACCACATTTCATATGTAAAGCATACGCATAACCTAACTTGTACATTGACAGTTGTATGTAAACCCAGAGGTCAAATGTTTGCATGTGTACTTATTTGCACTTTTTTCCTCAGGGGAAAAAATTCTGCTAAAATTGGTCAAAGGCAGTATTTGTGACCTCTCAGGCTAAATTAAGAAGTTATAATTTTTACATTTTAACCATCTGGGCAGGTTCAGGTTTTTATACTAAGCATCCACTACTTCAGAATTAAAATAATAACTAATGGAAGGCATTCCTGAACTTAGGTAGTTTAGCCACTGCCACTCTCTAATCAAATTCACATGCGGACTACCACAGTTTGTAACCCTATCTGTCACCTTGCTCCCGTGTTTTGCAGTTTTTCCTCCAGTCTTGGTGTGGCTGCCAAAACTGGGTTTATTCATTCACTTCCTAATGCAAAACTTGTCCCTGTGCAGCCTCATCTGTGGCGAGTATTCTTTTAAAAGCAGAGTATTTTCCAGTGAATAAGAAAAAACTCACCCCTGCCTCAAAGTGTCCAGTTGGAAAGATTTTTGCCACTTTTTTTTGTTTTGTTTAGAAAAATCATGAACATACAAGTCCTACCCTGTGATTGTCAAGGTCAAGCCTGAAGGGTGGGTAGAGGTTACTGAAGGAAGGTGAGGGCGGAGTCTTCATCCAAACAGGGGAAACGGCTTGTACAGTGCTGTGTGGTGGAAGTCAACCTGGCATATATTCTTTAATGAAAGAAAGCTTGGGCGGTTTAAGCACTGACTTGACACAGAGCTTGCTGAGAGATTCTCAGGTGATGTGGCAGGATGCCAGGCTAAGAAGGCTTTTATACTCAATTTCCAAGGATTTTGCTATTTATGTCAGAATCAATGAGAATCCTTTGAAATGTTACTCTGCAACCTGATTTTCATTGTATTCATGGCTCAGCACAACTCTCCTAGTTCTTTCAAGACAACATTTATGTTGAGTGTTTCATTTATCTTTCACCTGGCTTTACCGACATGTAATAACAGAGGGCTCACGGTCTCCTATACATTGTTATCTTCACTCACCATATATTGAGATGGGACTGTGTGCTAGGCACTATACTAGGCACTTAGTATACGTCAGAGAGGAAAAATAACAATCTCGGTCATGTTTTGTATTCTTACTATCCTTGAATCAGTGTTATGCACACACTGTTTCCTAAGTGCATCATAAACGCTTCTAAAATTTTTTTGTGGTTTGAGAGTGTGAAAGTCAAACAGTGTCTACAGCATCAAGCTTGAATGATGCATCAAAACAATGGACTACAGATGTGATGCTTCTCTTTTCTTCATCAGGGTCCTCCTGAGCACTGGAACATTTGCCACAATGTGAGGACAGTGGCAGAATGTGAGGAAGGTTCAGGGAGATGGTGAACTTCTCAGGCAGAGTCAGAGCTAGTTTGAGCAGTTCAAGGGCAAAGATAAAACATCTCTAATCTCCCAAATGAACTTTCCACACATGGAGGAAATTGGATATTACAGGACCTATCACAGAAAACGTAAGGACTGTGTGGAACAAAAGTATGGAAATACACTCATCAAAATATTAATGGTAATTATGTCTCTGAGTGTTAGTTTCTTTCCCACATATTTTTGAAGTTTCCATAAAGGTTAACATAATTATGCATAATTCAAAAGAGTTAGAAAGCATCTTTCTGTACAGCTGATCATGTCTTCATGCATAAATCCTGAAACCTGAACAACAACTTTTAAGGAAATGGTATGCAATATATAAACTATTGTCAATGTCCTACTATATTTTGTAATTCTGCATTATTTCTTTTTGTTTTGCTTTGTTTTGATTAAACAAAAATGAAATATAAAAAAGAAAGCCAAACATAATTTTCTAATTGTACTGAGTGGGACTTTTGCTGTGAATAACTGAGCTCTCTTTTATCTGGCTAAGAAAAAGGGTGCGGGGACTTTGAAAGATCTTGTAGGTCTTCTTCACATGGACATCTCTTGACTTCTCCCCCTTCCTGTGGACTAACTCATTGATTTATGCACAGATTTTGTGTTTTACAATTGTTCGTTTTTTAAAAAAAAATTTTGAGCGGCGAACTATGTCAAGAAAAGAATTTTAGAACTTTTCCTCAAATGCGTACAGGCTATAGGTTCCCATTTTTGCTTTAGATGTGCAAGTCAGGCAAAAATAGGACAGAAGAAGGTGAGAGTGGTATCATCTCCATCACCTTGTCTACTGGAGAATTTGGGGTGCAGGAGAAGGGAAATTTTCAGGTAACAAGAACTCTGAGGTAGGGGTCAACAGAAAAGATTGTGACTACTGAACTCATGTCAACATTTTGTTAGATGGTGGATAACTGGAGTTCCGAGAAGAGCAAGAAATTCCTAGTATGATAGAAACAGTGGACTTAAATTGTCTCTTCTGTGCCTTCCTACATTTATTTACTCATCTTATTCTCCTCACCTAAATTCCTCTGCTTCTCTTCAGTGTGAGTTTTGCAGTTCAGTCCTTTCAATATTATGCAGTCTCTTTCTCATTCTTGCAGTGCTCCAATTGATATAACACTGCTTAACACTGTCAGAATCATGCTACATAGGTTTTTTTTTCTAGATCTTACTGTCTTTTTATGTTACCTAACCAAGCATGATATTCACCTTTTCTCTTTTTATATAATGTTATAAGACTTTACAATCTCCAAGAGTAAGACTGTGATGAAGCTCAGAGGCAAAGCACCTGACTGGCAAGTGCGTGATCCTGAGTTCAAATCCCAGTACAATAAAACGACATCTCCAAGAGTGAAGTTGACTTTAATAGTGTTTATTGGCTGCCTGGTATGTTAACTACTTCCCAATTATGTCTTCAGAGATATCGTAATTTAACTTTCAACAAATTTGTGAGGACAGCAAGCAAAGTTTTAGAGTCAGATATTTTGGGCTACCACTCATGATGATCATTGGATGACAGGAAAATCATTTATGCTTTCTACTCTCCCTCTACTACCACCTACTTAAAACAATGTTTTGAGAGGCTGAGAAAATGAATTCTTTTTTTTTTCATTCAACAAACTTATAAATATGAATTCTGCAGCAGGGATGGTGCAATGAACAAAACCAGGCAAAATTCCCTGACTTCGTGTTCTTGGTACATAACCTACTTCATAACACAATCTCAACAGCAACAACAACAGCAATAACAGAAGGCATTCTCTTCTAGAAAGATAAGCTGGACGTATAAAGTACTCAGCTTTAAAACTCCTTTTTTTCTCTTTTATTGATATGTGATTGTGATACATCACAGTCATGTCCCTGTGAGGAATTGGTATATATGTGTGACATAAAGTCATCATTTCCCATTGCCTTCCTTAACCCTCTTCCCCTGAGTGTTTCTCCATCTCTGAATAATCTGCTGCCCTGTTTCCTACCATCTCTTGTCTATTTTACTCTTCAGTTTATTTCTTGGGGGGGGTTCCTCTACAAGGGGAAGATCCACAATATTCTTTAAGAATAGAATTTTTGGAAACTTGGCTATCTTTTCTTTCTTGTCTCGATTGACGTTTCTTATAGATGTTAATTCAAACTACATTCAGATAATGCCATCTGTGTTTCATATCCCAAGTATGTTGTTACATTTATTTTGATACAGTTAACTTTGATTTCACAAGTTACACATCTTTGTTAAACAAAATTTAAGAGTGCAAAGGAAACCAAATAAGAAAATATAAATGTGCTTACTAACTCACTACAAAGACATAATCTTGTATAAAGAAGTGCTAACTCTTCTTGGCATTGGATGTATTTCCTCTCTACCTTTTAAACCGTGTCACCTTCTGACTCCCTATTATCAATTCCCTTCCCCTACTTCGCTACTGCCTGCACAGTTCAGCAGCCTTTCTTACATATTTAGATGCTGATAATGAGTGTGTGGCGACCTTACATCTGCACAAACGTACTCTTTAACCACATTGACCTGTCTCTGACTTCTTGATAATCAAACAGCTCTTTATCTTTACATGAGATTTACTATTTGAGATTGGAACAGATACTGTTAATTGGATTAAAATGAACATCCACACATGGAATGAAAGTCAGATCTTTTTCTGTATAATGGGGAGGCAGCAAATGACTGTATGATCTGTAAGTCTTTATTATCAACTAGATAGCAAGTAATTAATGGTAAGGAATTTGAGTCAGAATATTGGTCCTCTCAAATTTATAGAAAGACACAGTTGGTTGTATGCATGTAAAACATAAAATCTCATCTAGTGTGAAACCAATATCATTATGTTAGTTTTCCATATTTAGTGTAACTTGTTTTGTCCGACTATGTACCAGCATCTTTTAAGACTTTATCACAAAAATTGACAAATACATACAAATGTAGAGGAAAAACATTATTATTCTAATTAATGACTCAGTACCCAATATTCAGATCCAACAATTACCACAATTTTGTGTGGTATTATCATCTAATTTCTCTGCTTTTATTTGACGGGGTATTTTCGTTTTAAGTTTGTGCAATTATATTTTTAAATAATTAAGTTTATTGGTATGTTTTAGGTATACATAATGATCGTATTCATCATAAGGAATTTGTACCTGGACGTGATATAACTTGATTCTTTTTTTCCCATTCCCCTCCAATCACTTCAACTCCTCTTATCTTCCTTATTTACAAAAACTTTGTTTCTGTTGGAATATGTTAAATTCAATCTTTCTCATTATGTTATTAGCTTTCAAATATTTCTATATGTCTATGTGTCTACATGTCTAATTTATGGGGACTATTAAGCATACACTTTATATCATGATAGCATGTAACAAAATTCATAATTGCATCATATCATATAAATATTAGCCCATTTTTAGATACCCTTTATTGTCTAAAATTTCTTTCCAGATGTTCTGCATTTAGCCAATTTCTCCCTTAAATATCATTTATTCTTCAGTATTCTGCAAATATTTCCTAAATACTTTGTCCTGCAGAATGGCTCACATTCTTGACTTGGTTTATGTCTTGTTTTGTTTGGTTGTATTTATCCTGGAGTTATTGTGCACTGTGTATAAGAGTTGGAGGTATGATTCGACTTGATTCAAGTTAAATTGTATTTTGTGTAAAAATGATTGATCACTGTTGTTTCTGGATTTTGTAACCTGAACAGTGCTTCTTAGATAACAATATGCAATATATTAACTAGTGTTAAGTCTTTACTTTTTTTTGAAATTCTATATCATTTCTATCCTTTTTTCTGTTTTGCTTCTTAAAATAATAAAAAGGAATATTTCACATGTGATTCTGTGTACTTTGTCTTGCAACAACTCATTAGATACTTTGTATTTTGTTGTTCTATTTTTACTGATGTCCAGAGTGATCAATAACCACAGGTGTAACATTGTGATCTCTCCACTATGAAGTTCCCATAAGTATTTCATCTTTTGATTTTAGCAAATATGATGATCATTACGTTATTCCATTAGTTTATCTGGGATCGCAAAAGGGTTTTCATTAATATGATTATCATTCTAATTTTATTAGCTGCAATTCTTCTGTGAAAATGTCTTGGTACAACTATTTGGAAATCTTGATCTAGAATTTTTATAATGGTGACAACGCATATGTTCGCTTATTTACATTTGTTTATCACTTGTCATACTCAAGAGTTTGTGTCTAGCAAATTTTGATAGTATCCAATGCTTTTTAGTGTTATTATGAGCTCAAAGATTTTTGTAAATTATATATTAATATGATGTTTTATATATATATTTAACAAAGTATGTGGAGATTAATAATTTGTACAGATTTTGAAGATTTATATCAAAAACATAACACTTTAAAATTATAATGTACTTATCTATAAAATAGGGAGAAACAATAATACCAATATCACAGATTAGTTGAGGTGATCAAGTTTTATTAAAATTTAAAGACATTTGATACTACTCTTGGCAGACAAAAGCACCTTGTTAGTAGTGGTTATTTTTACCATGCTACCCATGTACATGTTGGCTTAATAGTCTGCTTATACATGAACAAAGAGCTCAGACTTCTGGTCCAAAATGAACTGGAAGTTTTCAAATGAGTATATCTTTAGTGGAATCACAACTAAGCCTGATGGTCTGAAACCTACAATCCCTACATAATATCCACCATGACATTATCTTACTGTTCTTGTCTCCAATTAATCACTATGCAAAAATCATAAAGGGCCATCTATTTTCATTGACATATCTGTCTCAAAATCAAGGATTGTCTCAGTAGATGAAATTTAAGTGGCCCTCAAGTAATCCTGGACTCTGGTGCTGACTTACTTATGGAAGGAGATCAGTTACAACACATTTTGTACTGTGCTTATAAAAGTGTTCTGTGTTCAGATTTTCACAATTTATCATGAGACAATGTTTTCTTAGTTTATTCCTTTAATGTAATATGATAGCTAAGGATGAAAAACTTTTAATGTTGACTCGATTAAAAGATACTTAGAAAGCTCAGCATTGTGGTGCATGCCTGTAATCCCAGCACTGGGGAGGCTGGGGCAGGAGGATCTCTGAGAATTGGAGGCCAGCCTGGGCTACAAAGTGATTTCAAGCCCAGCCTCAACTGCATTGTGGGATCTTGTATTAAAAAAAGATGTCTAGCAGATGAATAAAGTACACTTGTCTTTGGGAATATCCAGAGGTTATTGACAAGTGAGACAAAAGTCTGATGGGAAAGTTTCATCTTACAGTGGGTGATACAATCTAGTATGCTTACAGTCCAGATGGAATGAAAAACAATAAAGAAAGTATAGCTCTGCATTTAAAAAACAAACAAAAAAATAAACCTCCAGCCTGCTTAAGTGGATGTCTTTTTCTCCTACCATCATCTTCCACCATTATATTTCAGCTTTGGGGTCAACTGACTATGGGTTGAATCTTCTGAAATGCAAACCTAAAACATTTCTCTTTGAGCATTTGTCCCTAGCAAGGGAAAACTGAATAATACATTATCTCTCTCATTAAAGAGTGTACAATCTGATGTCAAATTGTTTTTCAAACTTTTTCTAAAGCAGCTCAACAAAGTTTCATTCTTCTTTCACACTTCTCTTTTTTAATATTTTATTTTTTAAAATTTGTTTTAAGAAAGAAATAGAAGAAAATTTTAAAAGACAAAATAGAAAAAACAACAGAAAAGTAGATTACAGAGTTGAAAAAACATTAACATCAAAATTTCTAATTGATACATTATATATTGTTAACAGTAGTTGTTAAAGTTACAGAATCAAAGCATAAAAAGTGGCTAGACACTGAAACATTGATGGTACAAACTCTTCTGTTCAATGATCTACCAAAAACCCAGTAATATGGTCATCTATTTTACACACTATACATAACATTATATCCTTTAGAGACCTTTCCTTCCTTTTCACATTTACAATATCTATTATATCTATTATAATTTTATATGCATTATACTTTTAGGATACCATTATTCTGTCCATTCTTATTATTTTTTACACTAGAGAGACAATATGATATTTACTAATGTGAGTCTTGTTTATTTCACTAATGAGGATATTCTCAAGTTGCCTCCACTTAGCGATAAAAGCCTCAAGATCATCCTTTTTTATAGCTGACTACTATTCCATTGTACAAAAATACCACGCTTTTTATCCACTCTAAGTTTGATGGGCATTTTGGTTGTTTCCAAGGTTTTGCTATCACAAACTGTGCTGCTATGAACATGGGTGCACATATATCACTGTGACATGACCTTTTCAATTTTTCTGGGAAAATAACCAGGAGGGAAAAAGCTGGATTGAATGGAACTTCCAATCCTAATATTTTGAGGAATCTCCAGACTGACCTCCACAGTGGTTGCACCAGTCTGCACTCCTACCAACAGTACAGAAGTGTTCATTTTTCCCCACAGCCTAGCCAACATTTGTTATCAGTTGTATTCTTGTGGCAGCCATTCTATCTGGAATGAGATGAAATTTCAATACTGTTTTAATTTGCATTTCTTGAATGACCAGTGAAGGATATTCTTCATATATTTATTTTCCACTTGTATATCTTCATCTGAGAACTGTGTGTTCATCGCCGATGCCCATTTTTGGAGTAGGTCTTTGAATTTGGGGGGCTTGATGTCTTTCAGTTCTTTAAGTCCTTTGTCTGAGGGATTCTTGGCTAAAATTCTTTTCCATTCTGTGGGTTTTCTCTGCACTTTGTTGGTGATTTCTTTTGAAGTATAAAAACTTTTTAGTAATATGAGATGTCAGTTCCAGTTGTTGATTCTTTGAAGTATTTCCCATGCAGTTTGTGGTTTATTTATGAATTCAGGTCTATTTTTTTTGCCAATACCATGATGATTTTATGACTGTGGCTTTGTACTATAGTTTCATGTCTGGAATTGATATGCCTCCTGTCTTGCCTTTATTGCCCAGAATTGTCTTTGCTATTCTAGGTTTCTTCTGTTTCCAAATGAATTTTAGGAGTGTTTTCTCTAGATTTGTGAGGTATGTCAGTGGTATTTTGATTGGGATTGCATTAAGTTGATATAACAGTTTGGGGAGTATGGCAATTTTTACAATGTTGGTTATTCCTAGCAAAGAGCAAGGGATATCCTTCCATTTTCTAAGATCATCTTCAACCTCCTTTTCTAGTGTAGTATAATTTTCAGCATATAGGTCTTTCACATTCTTGGTTAGGTTGATTCCTAGGTATTTCATTTTTTAGATGCTATTATGAAAGGCAATATTTCCATAATTTCTCTCTTGCTGAGTTTTTTGTGTACAGGAATGCTATTGATTTCTGAGCATTGACTTTGTATCCAGCTACACTGCTTAATTTGTTTATTACCTCTAGTAGTCCTTTAATGGAGTTTTTGGGGTTTTCTTTGTAGACTATCATGTCATCTGCAAATAATAATTTAAATTCTTCTTTTCCAATTTCTATGCCTTTTATTTCTCTCTGTTGTCTGACTGCTCTGGTTAATATTTCCAGAACTGTATTGAATAGGAGTGGTGATAGTGAACATCCTTGTCTTGTTCCTGATTTTAGAGTGAAGGCTTTCAGTTTTTGTCCATTTAGTAAAATGTTGGCTGTTAGGTTGTCATAGATGGCCTTTATGAGATTGAGGTAGACACCATGTATTCCAATTTTCAGGAGGATTTTTATCATGAGTATGTGTTGGACTTTATCAAAAGCTTTTTCTGCATCTATTGAGATGATCATGTGGTTTTTGTTTTTGGCTCTGTTGATGTGTCGTATTACATTTACTGATTTATGTATGCTAAATCATCCCTGCATTCCTGGAATGAACCCCACTTGGTCATGATGTATAATCTTCTTGATGATTTCCTGCATTCTATTTGCCAGTATTTTGTTGAGAATCTTTGCATCAATGTTCATTAGTGAGATTGGTCTATAGTTCTTCTTTTTGGTTGGGTCTTTCCCTGGTTTTGGTGTCAGAGTGATACTTGTCTCCAGCAATGATTTAAGGAGGATTGCTTTTTTCCAATGTCCTTGAAGAGTTTAAGGAGTATTGGCATCAAATCTTCTCTGAATTTCTTGTAGAATTCAGCCATGACTCTATCAGGATCTGAGCTTTTCTTTGTTGGTAAGTTTTTTATTGTGTTTTCAATTTCAATAGCTGATATTGGGCTATTCACAATTGCTATGTCTTCTTGGTTGAGCTTTGGTAGTTCATATGTTTCTAGAGATCGATCCATTTCCTCTGTGTTTTCCACTCTATGTGAGTAAAGATTTTCAAAGTAGGTATTCATGATCTTTTGAATTTCCTTGGCATCTGTAGTAATTTACCTGATTTTAGTCCTTATTGCATGAATTTGGGTTTTTCTTTCTTTTTCTTTATAAGTTTAGCTAGAGTTTTGTCACTTTTGTTTATTCTCTCACAAAACCAACATTTTGATTCATTAATTCTTTGTATTTTTTTTAGTTTCAATTGCATTGATTTCTGCTCTAGTCTTTACAATTTCCTCTCTTCTATGAGCTTTGGGTTTTACTTGCTCTTCTTTTTCCAGAAGCTTGTGATGAAGCATTAGGTTCTTTGTTTGTGTTTGCACAGTTTTCTTGGTATGACTATTTATTGCTATATATTTCCCTCTTAAGACTGCTTCCACTGCATCCCACAGATTATAATATGTTGTTTCTGCATTTTCACTGAATTGTAGGTATTGCTTTTTTTCTTCTTTAATTTCATCTTTAGCCCACTGGTTGTTCAGAAGGTTGTTATTTAAGTTCCATATATTTATGTAAGTTTTGAAATTTCTTTTGCCATTAATTTCCAATTTCATCATTCTATGGTCAGCAATTAGGCATGGAATAATTTCAATACCTGTGCATTTATTTAAGAATATTTTATGAGATAATATATGAACTATTTTGAAGAATGCCCCATGTGCAGCTGAGAAAAATGTGTATTCTGATGTGGTTGGGTG